>LPNX010020095.1:232142-257134 GCA_001517045.1 Pseudotsuga menziesii | reverse complement strand
TATATGTATGTATGTATGTATCATATGTAATTGGCTTATGCTTAGTATATCAAACAAAGCATCATGATCATATGAAGTGGGGTATTTGACCCAGTATATAAAAATAAAACATCATGGTAACATCATAATCAATGTGGTTCATTCCCATAAGTGTTAGGTCCGAAATTCAGGATATTACATCCCTCCTTGCTTAGAACAACAGCATCCCTGGTGTTTTAGGGACTCAGAATGAAATCATGAAACATGGCAGGGTAAGCCTTTCTCATGGTGGATATATTCTCCCAAGTAGCCTCATCGGCTTCAAATTTCTTCCATTGCAGTTTCAACTGGAATATTGTGCGCTTCCTGAGCTGCACCTCTCTCTTGTCCAATATATGAACAGTTTCAGGGGCAAACTCCCCTTTAGGTTCCACCTGTAATAAGGACCAATCAATCACATGTTTAGTATCCTAAATATATTTCTTTAATAATGATGCATGGAAAACATTATGGACTCTTATGTGCACAGGTAATGCTAGTTCATATGCCACTAGCCCTCTCTTGGCCAATACTTCAAGGGGTCCACAAAACCTTGGTGCTAACTTACCGCACCTTCCCAAGCTTAACAAGCTTCGTTTTTCTTTTAATTTCAAGTAGACATGGTCCCCTATTTGATCATCTTGATCATTTCTTTTCTTATCTGCGTAGCTTTTTTGGCGGTCTTGTGCTTCTTTACGGTTCAACTGGACCTTGGTAACCATCTGTTCCAAGTCCTTTAACAAATCAGTCCCTAAAATGAGCCAATCCATCGGGCTATCCCAAGTAACCACTGTTCCACACTTTCGTCCATAGAGTACCTCAGAGGGACTCATCTTGGTGAAACTCTGGTAATTATTTTTATACACAAACTCTGCAAGATGCAAGTAGTCTTCCCACTTGGTGGGTTTTTTCATGGCATACATCCTAAGCATGTCCTCAATAATCGGGTTTACCCTTTTGGTCTTCCTGTCTATTTGTGGGTGATAAGCAGTACTAAAGTTCAACTGCATCTCTAGTCCAAAGAATAAATATCTCCAAAATTTTCCTGTAAACTTAGTATCCCAATATGAGATTATTTCCTTGGGTATCCCATGCAATCTAAATATCTCCTTCAAGAAGATATCTACAATGTGTACTGTCTTGTAGGTCGACTTCACTAGAATGAAGTGTGTTGCTTTTGACAATTTGTTAACTACTACAAAGATAAAATCATTTTGTTTCTTACTTAAAGGTAGACCGGTGATAAAATCCATACTAGTGACCTCCCACTTCCATTCCAGAATGCATAATCATTGCAACAGTCCTCAAGGATGCTGATGCTCATCTTTGACCAGTTGACATTCCTGACATTTAGCAATAAAAAATGCAATGTTGTCCTTTAACTTAAGCCAAAAAAATGTCTCTTAACGGCGGATATCATCTTTTTATATCTCGGATGCCCCTAGTAGGGTGTTCGATGAGATTCCAGGAGGATGCTGGACCAAATGTCCCCTCCTATAATGTAAAATCTCTCCTTGGACCATAGTAGTTCTGTTTCGTCTACCTTGTACTATGTTTGTTGTTGAAACAACCTGTACTCTTGGAATTTATTGAGGATTTCTACATAGAAAGGGTCAAATCCATTCCCCGTTCTAATCCTATCATGTAAATATGAATCAGTTTGAATTAGAGTCACCTCGTATATTATATGAGTTCGTCAACTCAAAGCATTATCAATCTTGTTCTCTTTTCCCTTAATATGATTTATCTCAAAATGGTACTCACTAAGGAAAACCAACCATCTGGCTTTCCTAGCATTTAGATCTGGTTGCTCAAATAAATACTTTAGACTCATATTGTCTATCTTTAGAAGGAATTTCCTTCCCATGAGGTAGTGCCTACACATATTCAAGGCGTGGATAATGGAAGCTACCTCAAGATCATGTGTGAGATATTTCTACTCATGTTCTTTTAACTTTTGCGATTCATAACAGATTGCATAAGCGTTCTACAAGAGGACTCCTCCAATCCCTTCCTTGCTTGCATTTGTGCAAACAATGAAATCCCCATCAGGATCTACAATTCGTAGTATCAGTGCGGTCGTCAAAAGTTTCTTAATCTTTTGAAAATTTTCCTCACACCCATAAGAACTTATTTTCCTTCTTGTGCAAAGTGGTTACGGGACAAGATATTCTCGACAAGTTCTCAATGAACTTTTGATAATTTCTCGCTAATCCCAAAAAGGACCTAATGTCAGTGACACTAGTAGGGGTAAACCAGCTTTCTATGGCTCTAATCATTTCTAGGTCCATAGCTATCCTTGTCTTGGATATAATGTGACCCAAGTACTATATCTGTGGTTTCTAAAATTCACATTTACTAAACTTGGAAAAAAGATGGCATTCTTGTAACACCTAGAATAGTATGAAAAGGTGTTATTCATGTTCCCATTTAATCTTAGAGTAAACTAGGATATCGTCTATACATACCAAAACAAAATTATCTATATATTTGCTAAATATACTATTCATAATACACATAAAGTTCATGGCTGCATTGGTCAACTTGAACGGCATTGCTACAAACTCATAGTGCCTGTACCTTGTAGGAAAGGAGTTTTTTTTAATTTCCTCGTCATGGATCCATACCTGAAGGAACCAATATCACAGGTCAATAATTGAAAATATATTGGCACCTCCTACTTGATCGAACAAGTTGTCAATCCTAGCGAGTAAGTATGGGTTCTTAATAGTCTTCTTGTTAAGCTAACAGTAATCGATGCACATCTGCATTATACCATTCTTCTTCTTTACAAAAATTATTGGTGCTCCCAAAGGGGAAACACTTGGTTGGATATATCCTTTTTCTATCAACTCCTTCAAATACAGTTTGAGTTTCACCAACTCTAGTGCACTCATGCGGTAAGGGTATTTTGAAGTCGAAGCTGATCTTGGTGTCAGTTCTATGGAAAATTCTAGGTCTCATTCCAAAGCTAATCTAGGGATTTCCTTAGGGAATACGTCATCGAATTCTATAAGAATGGTAAATTCCTCTATGTGTTGTTCTCTCTAACCTCTATGTCTTGGATATTCACTTCAAACAACTTGCAGCCTTCCCTAATGCACTTCTTTCCTTGTAGACAAGATATCTTCCTTGAAAATACTTTCTTTGGTACATCTTGAATATTCACTTGATTCCCTTAGCTATCTGTACACAAGATCAACTTGTGAAGAAATCGAGCATGACATTGTGTTGTTCCAACCAGTCCATGTTGAAAATTATATCCTGTGATGTTAAGGGTAGGGTGTTTAGGTCTACTTTTATAGGAAAACTATTCATGTTTACCTCACAATCTTTAACTATTTCCAAAACTTTCCCTTGCATACATGTGGCTAATTGTACCAGCCAATCTTTATCATGTCTTACTTTTCCTAGTTTACATTCATAAAAAAAATTAGATGATACATACCTCTGGAAAGCACCAGGGAAATCATTATTGAAATAGTAGTGTTCAATTTCTTACCTTCTGTCTCAACCATGGTAGCCTCATGGTTTGCATGTCAGCCATCCAAGCTGCATAACTCCACGGTGTTCTAGCTATGTCCTCTATCGTTGGTTCTTCTTGTAAGTTGTGCAAGACCCCATTGATCTTGTTCTTATAATCTCTTTCATAATGAGGCCCACTGCATTTCCAGCACCTGATCTGTAGCGGAGTAGAATTGGCTCCCCTAGTTGCTACTGGATTCTTAACATTTGGAGCTGGTACATATGGCTTTGTACCCGATTTGTTAAAGTTCTTGTTTGTTGGAAAAATGTTTTTTTTTATGTACGGGGTTTGGTTAAAACCTGGTTTGTGGTTGTCAAAAAATTTCTTGACCTGACTCTATTTTTGTTAATGTTATCTTGCCTTAGTTATCCATGCTCATAGCAGAGCCTAGCTTTGTGCAATGTGGTGTCCAATGTTTTAGGCATGTCAAATTCAATCCTTTCTCAAAAGTTGGGAGGAAGACATCCTAAAAACTATTGGATATATACCTTTCCGTCCTTCATGTATGGTACATAATTTAACAAATCTAAAAATATGTTAATAAAAGCATAGATAGTCATGGATCCCATACGTAACTCGTGAAAATATTTAATCACTTTTTGGTCGAGGAATCTCTCTCACATATATGTTTCTTGAAAAATCTTGCAGAAATTACTCCAGCGTATTTCTCTTACCTCATCTTTCTTGGTACACTTCAAGTCTCTCCACCATCTTGCTACTTTGCCATTTAATTATAGATGGACAACCGAGCCGTCATTTCGCTAGAGTAGTTAGGAACTCAGAAATATTTTCTCAATTCCAACAACCCTTCATCAACTTTCTCCCCTGTGTTCACATGTCCTTCATAGGTTGGGGCTCTTATTTTCCTGAACTATGCCTAGAGATTGTCATCACTTCTTTGTTTCTTTCTGCATGGATAAAGAGAGTCATCACTGGAAGGACTGCAATATTCCCCTTCTTTAGTTTCAGGGGTATGTCAATCTTTTATTTCTTCACTTGGGCTACTGGCCCGTTTATGATAAGGTTCCTTCTTGAACCTATTCGTGGAATGAGTGGGTCTTCCCTGGGGGCGTCCTCCCATCATGTTTTGAGGAAATGATTCATTAATTTCTTACTATTCTTTTCTTTCACTCATATTATCATCTTTGAAACTTTGTAAGTCTTCTTGAAGACTTTCGATGGTTTTCATAATATCAGAATTCAGTTCCACCTTGCCCGCTGTTATCTTTTTCGGTGTTCATGATCTGAATTGTTTTTTGTTTTTTAATTCCTGAAATTGAAAATTTTAATAATAGAAAAAAATTTATGTTAGTTAACAAAATTTAAAACATACTTTACTTCCCTTGCAATGAATGTGTGGTACTCCCATTAGCTCTTTTAGTGTTGAAACTGGTCTCTGATACGACATGTAATGTCCCCAAAAAATATATTGAAAAAATATTTTGCTAGTCAAAACTACCTATGATGGACATTATTTGAAATTGTGGAATGTGTCGTAATCTGTTTATACTGTGGTAATGATGTAAGTTGTTCCTAAGTCCTTCTCCCATACTTTTGGATGTGATTATTACTGTTTTTGCTTATGTTTTCATGATGTTGATTATTATGTTGTTCTTTGGTTATGCATTGATGTGTATGTTAGATAATTGATTACATACTTTATCGATTATAACATGTACTTACTATCCTATACATGATTTTGACTTAACTTTCTTAATAGATAAAGGGGTGGAGAGGTGGGACTAGTCTCCCTTGTAACCACCTGAGAGCTAACAGTTTCTACTTGTCACATCAGGATTACTTAGTTCTAATGAACTAATGAATTTATGTCCCTTTTGCGTGCAGGTGCACTCTGCGACGAAAAATTGTTTATAAAGCTTAATGGACAATGCTGATTGTTTAACTCACTAGCGCTCACCTTTACATATCTATCCTAGTGGAATTTCACTTATTGTTATTGTTGTTATTACGGACTTTATAATAGTGATGTTGTCACTACTACACTTATTATTTGTGTGACACAAATTTATTATTTATGTGATACTTATTTACTATGGTGTAAAGGATTATGACTTGTTCATGCCCTAACATATTTTTACTATATGGTTTTTAAATTTGGTACAATACATTTGTAAAAACCTTGGATTTAAACATTCTATGGAATATATCATATGCCATGGACTTAGGGCTTAAAGCATAAGTTATTCGATGCATAGTGGGGTTAATGCCATTACGTTTATTTGGTAACAAGGTTTAATATAGTTCCAAAGAGTATACGATTATGGGTCTGGTGTGCACTAATGGTTGCTAGGGTGGTGAAATCAACGCGCCTTGGTAAGAGGGGCAACCAATCTTAGGGCTTGACCCAAGTGATAGTTTGGTTTATTCGCACTAGTGATGCTTGTGCTCTGCTCTTGCTCGATGTAAAGGAATGCGATTTCGATGGCATAATAGGTAGGTGGATGTTCTGGTTTGTGAGCACCTTTGGTTGATTTGGTTTGGATATGTAGATACTTATCATCATGACATTTCTTTGTGTTTGCAGGTTGCAGCATGTGGTGAAAATGAGCGTGGTTCGTTGCTTGTGGAAAAGCGTGGTTTGTGGAAAAGCCGTGGGCAAAGCCATACCCATTTGGGTAGGACTGTTTTACAAGTGTTTACTTGTTCCCTTGTTGCTTCATGGTTAAGACAAAGTTTTTTTGCTCGTCGCGGGTTTGGATTACTTGTCTTTGGTTTCTAATGGTTTCATTTTGGGATGGGGTTTGATTGTAACTTAATGGATATTCTATTTTTAATGCAATAGGCTTGGGTTTTTTCTTGTTGGGGTTTGAATTCCTTCGGGACAGAACTTGAACGTGTTGAATTTTCATATGCTTAGATAATACATCAGTATTTCATTTCATTTTCATAACAAAAGCATATAAATAGGATCACTGAAAGATAGACAAGCACAACCATACAAAAGGAACAAAAAGATTTATATTGGGAAAACCCTAAAGGGAAAAACCCAACAAAAGCTTCCTCAATATAGATGCCCCAAAAGATAAAAGATAAAACCAACAAGGAGATCAAAGCCTGATCCTCCTCCTTCTCCAACTACTCTTCTCTTCTCCACTAATGTGCTACACAAGTGAGAGTGTGTGTATCCAAATGAGGAGTGCCATACCTCTATTTATATTCATCCATTCACTTTAATTAACTCATCCGACATGTAGGCTGGAGTTAGTCATGTAGGCTCGAGTTACACATGTAGGCTCAAGTAACCACACTAGGGTGCTAATGACACACATTTATAATTAGAGGGGACTACCTCATGACTCTTATTAGTTCTTCTGATTAGGAGCATCGAGATACAAAGTAATACAAATGGTTCTCCTGATAGGACCCTCGGGGACCACAAAATATACATATAGAATATTCTTCGAAGTTACAATATTTCAACACTCCCCCTTCATAAGAAGGGTATTCTACAACAACATCAACAACAACAATAATGAGAGAGAGAGAGGAGATAGAGGACATCATCAACATCATCAGGGTAACACATCTATAAATCATTGGAATATTTTTCAACATTATGGAGTATTCATCTTCAATATTCAGTCTTCAGCAACATCAACACTTTGACCGCTTCGATCAATAACAATATTTGACCACTTCGATCAGCAACATCTTTTACCTTTTGATAAACAGCAACATCTTCAGCACTTTGACCTTTCGATCAACAACATCATCTTCAGCACTTTGACCTTTCGATCAGCAACATCATCTTTAGCACTTTGACCTTTCTATCAACAACATCATATTCAACACTTTGACCTTTCAATCAACAACATCATCTTCATCATACTCTGATCTTTCGAACAACAACATCATCATCATCATACTCTTATATTTCGAACAACAACATCATCATCATCATACTCTGATCTTTCAAATAGTACGTCATCATCATCAGCAACAACCTGCAATCCACAACATGAAGATGAAAGTATTTGGATCACTTTTGGACCTAAGTCGAGGGATTATACAATCCTACCACTTTCATGGGGACCGAAATCTCCAGATACATTTTGAACCGAGGTTCAAGGATGATGCAATCCCACCACATTCACGGGGGCCGAGACCTCCAGATACATTTTGAACAAAGGTTCACGGATGATGCAATTCACCACATTCACGGGGGCCAAGACCTCTGGATACATTTTGAACCAAGGTTTAGGGATGATGCAATATGCCACTTTCACGGGGGCTGAGAGCTACAGATACATTTTGAACCGAGGTTTAGAGATGATGCAATCCACCACTTTCACGGGGGCCGGGACCTCCAGATACATTTTGAACCAAGGTTCAGGGATGATGAAATCTGCCACTTTTACGAGGGCCAAGAACTTCGGATACATTTTGAACCAAAGTTCAGGGATGATGCAATCCCACCACATTCACGGGGGCTGAGACCTCTGGATACATTTTTAACCAAAGTTGAGGGATGATGCAATCCCACCACATTCACAGGGGTCGAGACCTCTAGATACATTTTGAACTGAATTTCAGGGATGATGCAATCCCACCACATTCACGGGGGTCGAGACCTCCAGATACATTTTGAACCGAAGTTTAGGGATTATGCAATCCCACCACATTCACAAGGGTCGAGACCTCCGGATACTTTTTGAACTGAAGTTCAGGGATGATGTAATCCCATCACATTCTTGAGGACCGAAGCTAGTAGATCTATTCTGGACAGATGTCCCAGGATGATACAATCCCTCTTCATTCTCGAGGACCAAGGTCTCCAGATCACTTTAGGGCAAGTGCCCAGGGATGATACAATCCCACTACAACATCACTACTCCCCCTTTTGAGGAAGGTCTTTCTGAACAACACCAAGCTTGTCTCGAAAGTGGTCAAATTTTACTTGAGATAGAGACTTTGTCAGTACATCATCATCCAAACCATCATCATCTACATCTTCAGTATGTGAATACTGAACTATCACCATTTGTATCTCTAGTATGTGAATACTGAAAGAATCATCATCTATATATTCAGTATAGAAATACAAAATCACCAACATCTGCATCTATAGTATGTAAATACTGAAACATCATCTATATCTTTAGTATGGGAATACTAAAACATCATCATCTGCATCTTATCTCTTATGTAGAAATACCGGATTTCTATGTGTTACAACGGAACATAGGGTTCTCTATCATCACAACTCTGGTTATCACATAGAATCATTGTAGTATCCATATTCAAGTCAAAGAGACTTGATATCAGCTTCCGAAGCCATATGGCTTCACAACTTAGCGAAGCAATCTACTATGTATTTTGCTTCAACCATGCTAAGAGAAACATTGAACTGTTTCTTGCTAAACCATGAACTCATAGCAGACCCCAAACAAAATCATCTACCTGATGTGCTTTTCCTATCTGAGATACTTCCAGCCAAATGTACATCTATGTAGCCATACAATCTATACTCATGGCTGCCATCATAGTATAGACCAAAGTCTATAGTCCCTTTCAGATATCTAATCACATGTTTTGCAGCTACTAGGTGAACCCATCTTGGTTGAACAAGATATTGACTTAAGGTGTTCACAGCAAAACAAATGTCTGGTCTGGAATTTGTTAAGTACATCAATGACCTAATGATCTATCTATAATGAGTCACATACACTAACTCTGATGAGTCATTAGCTAATAGCTTCAAGTTGGAGTCCATGGGTGTGGCCATGACTTTGCATTCCAACATATTGAATCTCTTCAATATCTCTACTGCATACTTTCCCTGGTTGAGAAATATTCCTTCTGAACTTTTCCATACTTCCAGACCTAGGAAATAATGCATTAACCCAAGGTCTTTCATCTCAAATTATTCTGCTAGTTTCTTCTCGCTTTCCATGATCTATTTCTCATTCCCTGTCAAGAATAAGTCATCCACATATAATAACAGGATGACGGGTTCATCTTCTACAACCTTGAGATAAAGGTTAGGATCAGCTTTACTCTTGGTAAAGCACACAATTTACAGGAAACTATCCATTCTTCCATACCATGCTTTGGGAGCTTTCATAGAGGGCCTTCTTCAACTTGCATACGTGATTCCATTTGTCTTGAAATTCAAATCCTCATGACTATTCAATGCAAAAATATTTCTCAATCATGCCATTAAGGAAGGCTTGTCTTTACTTAATCATGGAAGAAACTACCATGATAGTTCTGAAGGAAGTGTACCTTGCTTCCTGGAGTATGTGTCTCTTCAGAATTAATTCCCTCTTTCTGATAGAAACCTCTAGCCACAAGTCTTTTCTTACTTCTATCAGTAACATATTTTATCTTGCAAATCCATTTGGAAGATACCACATTCTTGATTTCTAGTTTGAGTACTATATCCCAAACATCATTCTAGTATTCTTTCATCATAACATATTCCATGAGTTCATCTTATCATCTCATCAACATATCCTAGTCTTCTGCATTCAACCTTGAAGGTTGGATCCCACTTTACTCTTGGTAAAGTCTCGATCCATCGAGAAGTTGTCCATCATGTTGTACCATGTCGAACTCAGATATCTTCTATAGTCACTCCCCCTGAAGTGGAGTATCATCTTCCATCTTCATTCTGTACAGGTGGTTCTATGCTTGATATATACTAGTCAATAGAGTATTTCATGTCATAGTCAAACCTTGCTTTGTACACATGTTCTTGTAGATCCATATGGAAGATACTACGTACTTCCCTTTATGTCTCCAAATCATATCGTATAGACCATTCCCCATGATCAACTGTTATTCTTTGATCATAGCTTCTTTCATAGTATTCTTTTCTTCATCTTGAGTTATCTCTCGTACCCATGGTGGTTTTCATCTTTTGAGGTGGATCTACTGCTCTCTTAAGATCTTTCTTCCGTCATAGTGTCTCTGATGCTAGGAGCTTCAGATTCATGTTTATTGGAATGAATCTTGAATTGTCATCACTTGTTCTTCGAAACAAGTCTCATCCTTCTTTTCTTGTAGGAGGTTGTACAGGACCTTTCCTACAATTCAAATGCACCAGTTGCATGGTTAGAACTATTTCATAAAACATATGCATAACAACAAATTCTTAAGCATCATGCAACTATTTAGCCAATACACTATTCATCCATATCTCATAGAAACTTTCTAGATGCCTTCCATCTCTACCATGACATCATTGAGATTGTGCACTAATCCAATATGTCAGCAAAGAGGTTTCATTCTAGATAAGTAGCAATGGAGAGTTTTATAGCACCATGAGCTACTTACCCATTACATGCATATTAGTAGTATACAGTCATTAATTCAAAAAATCTATCATGCATAACACATCAACTGAATATAACCAAATGTATAACAAAACAATTTCATGAAATGACAATTGAATACTTAACTTTTATTTGTTTCGTGGGTAGACTCCATCTTCATCATTCTACTTTATCATCTTCTTCATTCACTAAATCATCATTTCTTATCCAAATGATAAGATGGATAAGAGGTTCTTCAAGAATTGAGTTCTTCATATTCCTTATCGCATGAGGGATCTTCTTTGAATGGTGAGAGCTTGATCTTCAATTGATCCCATCTTGTTCTTCTCTTCTTATGAGTCGAGCTGAAAGTAATCACCTCCTTCTGGCGTAAATTCTTTGCATGAATGAATCCCACGATCCTGGGAGGCCATTCAAGGTGGCTATCACCACTTCTGCATTCTTCACTTCTTCTTTTACCTGTTGATGTATGCTCTTTCCTTCAAATAGTTTGGTCAAGGAATCAAACATCTCTTTCGGTGTCTTTAGGGAAGACACTTGTGGTACAAGTTGATCCATGACTGAATAAACAATTATCTTCTTGGCCTTGACCAAGTTCTTCTGGTGTAAGGCTTTGAGCCTCATCTCCCTCTAGAACCGAAACCTCTCTACTCATGCAGGTGTCCAATTCATTTTCTTCAGAGAGATCAAATACTTCCATGCTTGGAAGCTGTCAACTTCACCAAGCTTGTCATCAAGATGATGTGATAGATCACTTTGAAATGAGAACCTCAAATGCAAATAGCAAAAGATTAGATCTTACAGATTTGAGGTGTCTGTCCTACTTCCGGCGCTGGCTGATCTAGGGTTTGTCAGAGAAACCCAAATTTTAAAAAATTGGAATATTTAAGATTTAATTGGATAGAAAGATATATCTCTTCAAATGGACCTTTCCAATGTACTCCTTTTGTGAAAATAGTGGAGGGAAGCTCCCGGAACATGAAGCCTTAGTTTTCCAATTTCTTCTGTAGAAATGCCTGTCACTATTTCTATGATATATCCAAAATTACTGCTCCTTTGTGTCTGAAATTTCTCAATCAGGTAACCTCGCATGCTCCTGATTCAACACCATAAGTTTCATCAGAATTGGTTTCACCAATTCAGATTTATGATCCGTTTCCCAAGGTGACCTATTACAGGACTGTTAAGAACATCAAAGTTGTACGGCCTGCCACGTGTCACTGTTTCATCTTTTGGTTCTAAACTTTGGAACACAGAAATTTCAGTCTGTGCTATTTCTGGGAAATATTTAGGAATTCCATTTGGACATGTGTATCCCAAGCTATAGCAATTCTCCCCAGGTGTCCTGTTTAGGGATGAATTCTAGAAGAGGCTGGAACCATAACTTGGAGGGATCGTATCTCTCAGAATATAGAAAATATGAGGATAATGTTTGGACACAGTGTACATCAGGATTTTATCTTCGGCCTTTGCAATTTTCAGCTCCTAAACCTTCGCCAATATTAGGATATAGAGAATGTACCAAAACTTAGCAATTTTAGTATTTAGGGTTTTTCTAGCTCGGGGTCAAACTAAGGTTTGACTTTCCTAGAGTTTCACCCAACCAAAAATATTGATCCAGGTCTCTAAACTTCAATTTTGAAGAGGATATCAATCCTATGCTGGGCTCACTCAAAAATTCTTTTTCTGCAAGAAACCCTAGTTTCCCGCACTGAAAACTAAAAATGCTCGGAATTGAATTCTGCTTCGACAAAAATATGTGCCGTTCAATGGAGAGTTAGCCTAGACTTCTTTTGCTGATCGATTGTGGTGAGAGAACAAAAAATTAAGAAGCCCTAGATTCTGTAGCTGCACAATGCCTTCTTTTAGGGTGGCTCTGATACCATGTTAAATTTTCATATGCTTAGCTAATACATCAGTATTTCATTTCATTTTCATAACAAAAGCATATAAATAGGATCACTGAAAGATATACAAGCACAACCATACAAAGGAACAAAAATATTTTCCCTGGGAAAACCCTAAAGGGAAAAACCTAGCAAAATATTCCTCAATATAGATGCCCCAAAAGATAAAATATAAAACCAACAAGGAAATCAAAGCCTGATCCTCCTCCTTCTCCAGCTACTCTTCTCTTCTCCACTAATGCACTACATAAGTGAGAGTGTGTGTATCCAAATGGTGAGCACCACACCTCTATTTATATTCATCCATTCACTTTAATTAACTCATCCGACATGTAGGATCGAGTTAATCATGTAGGCTCAAGTTACACATGTAGGCTCAAGTAACCTCACTAGGGTGATAATGACCCACCTTTACAATTAGAGGGGACTACCTCATGACACTTAAAAGAATCGGGATACAAAGTAATACAAATGGTTCTCCCGATACGACCCTCGAGGACCACAAAAGATACATATAGAATATTCTTCGAAGTTACAATATTTCAACAGAATGTATATTCCAAACGTTAATGGGAACTCTATGGGGAAAACGAGTCTCGGTAACTTATGGTAACTCTACATATTTGTATGTAAATTTTTGTTATGGTAATGGTGGCAGCACCATTGCTTGCAATGATGTAATGGCCAAGTTATGAATGAATGGGTAACTTCTTATTTCTTTCGATAATGATAAGGTTTAACAGTAATTGCATACTTTGTTTGATTTCATGTTATGGTTATTATCGGAATCAGTGGATTTTAATTCATTGTTCGCTTTATTTCTATCAGTGACAACGTTGATGGCTGGGGGCCATGTCGTATATGGCAATGGCGTTCCCTCTATTGTAACTATGATAGTGTATTGTATCGGATTTTATGGTTTATGATTTTGTTGTGTAAAATGAATATGAGGGATGACTCTGGTATAACCCTATGACTAACAGTCATCAATGTTGGTAAACGTTAACAGGGTTGTAATATTTGGTAATCTTAATTGACTGTTCGGTTACGTATGAGGCCGAGGGACACATATTATAGCGTAGATAATTTATTGAGACTTTTCGACCTATGTGTAAAGAATCTATGTTTGTCATATTATAGCCTGCGTATATGTAATATAGCATGGCTTTTGATTTGTAGAAAATTTACGGCATGAGGAAGAATTAAGGTATTGAATCCTATGGTATTTGTTACAGTGGTTTTGTAAATAAAAATCGACTCTATATGAATTGATCTTGGGTCTCTTTTCGCTGATGAGGGTTTTACAAATTTATATTGATACGATTTGGGATTAAATTTCGACAAGAATCGATCCTCTGACCTATGTGTAATTAGTTTGGTATTTAAATGAATATTGTAAATGATATTATGTTTGTTATCATTTACGTAGGGAATTTTGATTATGTCATGCAATTTATAATATGATTCGAAGATATTTAAGGGTTTGATTTGTTATATCTGCAATGGATTAATTATGCAGATAATTGGTTTACTGTATTACGAATTCGTGGATGTAGTTGATAGTAATAATATATAGTTTGTTTTAATTATAGAATAATGGTGAGGCATAAATCGTGGACCATTAGATGGTCTCCATACTTAGTCTTGTAGATTTGATTTATGATAATATTTGTTTAATGAATAATGATAATGTATACTCTTGTTCTTAGTAGGAATGTAATGATACAAACCCTGAGAGGTCTTCGCTGGTTTTTATCTTAGCTTTAATACTTTAGATTTATGATTATTCTTAGATCTAGAATATTGAGTTTATAATATTTCTTTAAATAGGTTAGGGTTTTGTTTATACATGATATTATCTAACTATATTTTATATTTATGTTTTGTTTAAAGCTTAATCTGAAATAGCCTTTTACTTCTAAACATAGCTCTGCTCACAATATGCAATATGCAAGTAGAGTACATAGGCAAATAAACACATAGGCCCTACTAGAATAATCCTAGTCCTTAGGAACCCAAAGTTTAAGCTGTAAATGAGAATACATAAGTAAAACTGAAAGAACAAAACCCTTGATAATTCTTACACATGAATTAAATTACAACGTAGGGTTTCTAATTAAAATGTAAACCGTAAAACAATTTTACAAGAAAAAAACAAAGGCACATAAGGTTAGGAATATAATATAAACAATTGCATAATATAGGCAACACTTATTCTAGATAATGAAATAGGAAGTCAAGAACCTCATACCTGAAAAGTGAAGCTCTTCTAATGGTTAAAACCTGAACACTCAATTACCCAGCATTAAGAATTCACAAGCAAATCTCACCTTTGTATAGATAACCGAATTACTTGGGAACTACCACGTTCCACCCAACCATGACCTGAAACCATTCTTGGTTTTAATCTGGATCCCCTTGAGATGGTTCCAACATTCAAGTAGCTTAGAGCTCCTAAGGTAAGGTTTCCTTAACTTGTATATCAAGTTTGGATCAGTTCTCTTTTTTTCTCTTAGGAAAATGTTCTCCAAGAACTCTTTTCAGAATAATGGCTCCAAAAAGATGGAAGAGATCCCCAATCCTCTCTTTGGCTTGGGACTTTATGGGCATACTTTTCAATCAAAGGGGCAGTTAAATCAAGAATCATTTGATTTCTTGATTTAACCCTTTTTATTTAATTTAGGTAATTTTAATATTTTAACTTAGGAACTTTTAACTAGTTCCTAATTGGACTTTTGTAAGTATTATAATATTTAATTTAATTTAGTAATAGTAAATCATAGATGAAGCTTTCCTTCTTTCTTACATTATTAATATTATTGCTATGTTTTCTCTTTATACATACCATGTATACAATATATAACAATATATTTATTTGTTAACATTTGTCTTAGGGTATCACATATTGTGATCCCTAAAGTTATGACACTTTCTTCATTAGGTCATCAGGTAGATCATTAGATATACTAGCATAGGAAACTCTAAACATCCTTGCATGTTATATTCCCTCGTATAGCATGGTAGTTCTTCAGTACTTGATGAGATACATAAATTTGAGTTTTCATTTAATCACTTATAAATAAGTTAGATGAGATCAATATTTACTCGAGTCTTTTTCACTCGGGAATTATTAATTCTTTTTAGTAACTTCTAGCACTTAGCAGATCCCATACTCAACGCTAAAAACATGGAGTTACAAACTTAGTGAAATTCCAGATCTCTTTACTCAACACTAATGCTAGGATGTACTTGTAGGATACACTTAGGGATACAATGACCAAGGATTCAATGTTCAAGAGCTTATGCTAAACATCAACATGGAAGGATATATGGCTTATTCCCAACACTTCCAATTGTCTTTTCATGTTTTCCAGATTTTCACGCTCAACACAAAACATCAATTTATCCATGTTCTCTAGAGCTCCTCGCTCAACACAAAACATCTCATCAATAATGTGCTTCACGGTCCATGCCTAGCACAAGAAAACAGACACACACACACACACACACACACACACACACACACACACATATATATCATATCCAATTGGCTTACACCCAATATATCAAACAAAGCATCATGTTCATATCCAGTGGGGTCTTTGACCCAGTATATCAAAATAAAACATCATGGTAACATCATAATGAATGGGGCTCATGCCCATAAGTCTCAGGTCCAAAATTCGGGATATTACAAGGAGCCTAAATTTTATGAGTATTCTCTACAACATTTCTTCAATATAGATGAAACATCATTGGGTTTGAAATCACATGGCCATCCAAACCTTCTAAGTGTACACATAATGCCAATTTTTTATTATTATTAATATTTTATATAGTTTACCACACAAGTTAAAATGAAATTAATTCTTTGTGTTTAATTTATATTGTCATTATCCATTACTTGTGTGTGGGTGTGTGAGCCACAAATTTATGGATGACCTATGACATGCCACATCTATACTATCTTCATTTATAGAGTGGATCACTTCAAAGGAGATTTACATTGCTAGCATTATTCAGAGGAGACAAGAGATAACAGATATTGCATGTTTGAGAATGAACTATCGTCAAGTTTAATGGACTTGCATATTCATCTACTAATTGAGCTAGTCGATGGATTTGAATTAGCGAGGGTGGTCTCATGTCACTCGATGCTCTTCTTGGAGAGGTACATGAAAAAATTGAAGAGATTTTTTTGCAAGAGGGAAAAATATGAGGGTTCTATGGCAGAGCAGTATATAGTATATGAATCATTATATTATGCAAGTGAATACATCCAGCAAATTGACCACAAACTATGCATAGTGATTTGGGATGATGAATGTGATGAGGACAAAAGGGAGGGAGAGTTATTGGAAATGAAAGGAAAATGATCCATGATAAGGAGTAAGTCAGTTATATTTCAATATTCATATTTCCACATAGTAACTATTCACAACAAACATAAAAATATAGATTTCATCCCATATGTACTAAATGTGGTTTCATTTCCATGAATACAAAAAAAAACTCAGAAATTGATGTAATAAATAAACTCATTCTTTAAAATGAAGAGGAAACAAAGTCGCAGGTCAGTCTATATGAGAGAAGAGGAGGAAATAGGATATTGATAGAAAAAAATTTAGGAAGTTGAACATTGAAATCATGCCTTTTCCAGATCATTTAAAATAAAATATTCCAATGATACATCTTAACTGTTGGTTTGCATACTAATTCAAAGAAAAATATGATGCATCTGGTCGTCACCTGCATGAAGAAAAGGATGCACTAAACATTGGGATCAAGTGGAACAAATCGAAAATAAAATATTTATGTGCATTTCTAACTTTATAATGCAAATTTTGAATTGCAACATCTGTATTTAATATATTAGTGCTAAGGTTATTAGACATATGGGACCATCATTTGTTAAGTTTCCTTATAGGTGCATTCATTCCCATCTATGTGGGCTTGTGGAGATCATTTTCCCACTAAGGATGTTGATGATGGGTGTTTTACAAAAGTCTCTAGAGTGGAAGTCAAGTTCAACCAATCTAGTTGTGTTAGCCACTATGATTGAAACTTGATAGGAGGGATGTTTCATTATGTTGAAAAGAAACAAGAAACCATTCAAGTGGAATTCTGATCATTCCGATGATTTACTTTTAGGTGCAGGTGGTTTTACACATTCGAGAGGAATAATTAAAAGGAAGATCATAATAGTCGGTTGATATGTATCATCTCTAGAAATATGTGGGATGAAAATAAGGATCCTAATGTTTTCCCAAAACAATGCAATCAATGTGCTGGATGGATATTTATGGTTCATATTAAGGCACAACCCTCAATCCAAATATGTTTCATCCTTTACATATTGAAATATCATTTTGTTACTATTGTATTTTATTGTCTAATTACCTTGTTCGTTTTTCATGTTATGATGGTGGAAATGGAAATTTGACCATTTGATGCAGTGTTTAAATAGTTTCAATTGGTTAACAACTAAGATGATGGGAGATACGGTTTATGTCTTTGAGTTAATTTATGATCGTATGGGATGATTATATCTCAATGTCCAAATTTCTTGTATTATGTAGTGTGTGTACGTTTAAATAAACCATGAAAAAAACTTACATGATTCAATATTAATTTTTTAAAGCTAAAGGCTAACATATTCTTCAAGACATGAAG
Organism: Pseudotsuga menziesii; assembly: GCA_001517045.1. NCBI lineage: Eukaryota > Viridiplantae > Streptophyta > Pinopsida > Pinales > Pinaceae > Pseudotsuga > Pseudotsuga menziesii. The sequence goes on along the minus strand of LPNX010020095.1, from coordinate 238,712 downwards.
GTGTTCTGTAATTTGTATATTAATATTGCAATAATTCTTATATTTTATGATGTTTTTGTTATAACAAATGTTAAGAGTTATAATTCCATTAGTTTATACCATTTATTTTTATATTAATGTAATGTTTTTCTCTTTTATTATTCCATTAACCTCAATTAATATATGGATTTGATAACATTGACTTAATTTATGGCCTCAATAACAATGAAATTTACAAGAAAATTAAAGGCGGTCTCTAACTTCTCCAACAATTTTTGAATATTTGTGTTTCATGATGTTTTTGTTATAAATTGTAATGGTGAGAATTATAATAGTATTAATTTATGACAATTTTGTTATATTGTTTGCAATTTTTCCTTAGTGTTTCTAAGCTTCCTTCACTGAGGCTTATTAATTTATTACATCACATACAAAAAATTAATAAAATAAATAGTCTCTAAAATTTGGGATATTACATTCTTAGAAGGGTATCTTTGTTTGTTTGCATATAATAAACAAACACATTGGGTGAAGTGGTTTCCCTCAACAAAATGGTGGTAGAAAACATATTTCCTTGTCATGAACGTATCCATTTATGGCTATCATCCTCCTTCCATCACAACATACTTGAAAGAAAAAGCTAAGGTTCAAGTAGTGGAGGACAACATAGAGCACCTAAAAGAGTTTCTCCAACTGTTGAAATTTAACCTTGCTATAACAAAAAATATAACGAATAAAGAAGAATATCAACATCATAGTTAAGGAAAATTTTAAATAAAGGATTGATTATTCTTTACAACACAACATTACAAATAGATGTTCCTCAAGTAGAAAAAGGACATTAAATTAGCACCTAAGTTTTAGGTCTCTATATTTTGTTGCGAAGGATTGAAAGTAAGGATTACAATTTGCAGTTTCCTCCATCTTCATGTGTAAATCTAGTCTTAGATGTGTCTTCCCTACAAATGTTATTAATGAAAATATCGCAATGAAGACTATTTTACAACATATAGATGAAAAAAGAGAAATTGATATTATCACACACTCATAAAACAACAATGAGATCAATCAATTATTGAGAACCTCGTAAAGTGGAAGAACACTATAACATAATGTTTTCTACACTCATACATATTCTTTTAAAATTCGGATTTCCATTTTATTTAATGTAGAAATAGACATAAATTTAAATGAAAAAAGAAAGGGAATAATCCACCATCTACACAATGAATATAAGAAGTAAACATAAATTTGAATAGAAAAATCAAAAAAATAATCCACCATGTGAACAATGAATGTAAGATATAGATTTAGAAAACCATAAAACATAGCTAAGAGGTGAGGATTATGTTCTTTGTGTTTTCAAGCGAACTATGGAATGGTAATACAAGAAAGGTGCAGACAATAGAGAGGGCACGAACTATGAAATTACCTTCGAAACTTTATCTTGAAAGGCTGCTAGAAAATCTTGTAATTTATTTATAATAATTTAATATTTTAGTGGTGTATGCTATGCTTAACTATAGACAATATAAACCATTAATTATTTTTTTGATTTGGACTGTGTAAAATATTCAGATAAGTATAAAAGTGACTAACCTAACATGTGTGGGTATCTATAAAGCTTCCACTCACTATATGATTAACTGATTAACTATATGATTAACTTATGGTTAACATGTGTGGGTATTGACAAAGCTTTCACTCACTATATTATTAACTGATTAACTATATGATAAACTGATTAACTTATGGTTAACCATGCCAAGGCATAACTTCAACATACGAATTACCATTTAGATTATTCTATGTATAATACAGTATCTCAAATAGCTAAGCTTCTGAAGTATTGACTTCCAGAACTAGGCCGGAAATGTTTTCCTAAAAGTTTTGGACTCAAATCAACAAAGTAAAACATGCACATAAGATGGGCCCTTAAACCCATTACCTACCATTCTTCCACTCAAAAATTATATCACAAATTATATAATGATAAAAAATTGATCATATACCATCACAAAGTTCCATATAATCCATGTATTAGATTCATTCACCGCAATAATCCTCTTACAAAATATATAGAATATAGCTGCAACACTGAAGACAGGAACTATATTTATTATTTCTGTAGCCTTTCTATTCTGTTTGCAATTAAATAAAGATACATTACATTCGTTCGCCATTGTGTTTCTGTGTAACAGTGACAGTATTCATATATGTGAGCTTTTATCGACCTTGCATCTAAACAAAACATTTCAACTGGCGACGAATATGCAAGATCCCCTTCTAAGATGGGCAGCTCAGATGTATATATGCCAGATCCCCTTCCAAGATAGGAATCTCAAATGTATATCCGGAGTTTGCATAAATGGCCTCTGTATCAAGTACCAAATATGCAACCCTAACTTTGCAATTTCTCTGTGCATATGATCATATCAACGTTTTGATGGGTCTGTGCATATGATTTCCCATTCCTGACTGAGATGGGTAATAGGAGGCCTTAAACGCTTGGGCCATTTCTTATAACATTCCTCAGCCCTGCGCGTCCATAGAACTTGGCAAATAAAATAGTGCCAGTTGCGGGAGATTCTACGTGCTTATCCAGTGTGGCATGTCGGGAGAATTGGGTGCAGACATTTCGCAGAACTAGGCAACCATTGCAGCTCATACTCATTGTATATAACTCTGATCTCATGAAAAAGATAACAAATATATTACATGGTCAATCTATGTGCCGACAGAATATTACATGGTCAATCTATGTGCCGACAGAATAGGGCAATCAAATATACATAATCAGAAACAGAACTGTAAACAGCAAATATGTGGAATACTGCCAACGAAATGAGCATGTAGATTTGCTGCGCCAATACTTTACTCGCGAAATAAGATATCAGTCTGTGAATTCGGTTTTTTTTCTAATTACCGGGACGGTGTTACTGGAGGCTTTCTTGGGCCAGTTCGGAATTAACTGAGGTGAACAGTGTTTAAATTTCTATAGATTCTTTTTTAAAAGATTCGCTAGATTTTCAGATTTTGAAGGGTTGATTGTTCAATCCATAAATCTTTTTATTAAATTAAAGTGGAAATGTTGAGAAAGTGTGTAGTGAAATGTTTATGATTTTAATTTATGTAATTTATTTAGTTATATATAATGTGATTATAAATGTTTTAAATATAAATATATTTAATATTTTTTTATAAATGACATCTGTCAACTTTAAAATGAGTACCTAAAAAGTTACACAATTTTCTTTACTGAACTTAACAATGGCCCCTTAAAAACAAAAAAAAACTCTTTCAATGACACTGCATTATCCAACACTATAACAGTTTTAACAAATTTTTCCTATTTTTAAAAGATTTATTTTTTATTTTTTATTATGTCGTCGCTATAATAGTCTTTGTTGTCGATTTTAACTTAACCTCCCCAGTTCAATGAATCTTTTTCGACGACCCCAGTTCAACGAATCGACGACTTTTGAAGTGTTGTTAGTCCAATCATGCAATATGTATACCATATCGAAATAAAATGTAACGGCTTAGAGAGACAAGATCAGTTAACATCGGAGAGGTACCGAGGACCAAGCCTCGACTTTTACCCAAATCATTATTTTCAATATTCAAAATCGCTAATTTATTCGTTACTTTGGCTTGTTGCATATCGACAATTTATCCGCTCCAATAGATTATGTCGTCTATTTGTTTTAGAATCAGACACAAGTTGTAACTTTACATCGTCTTGTTATGAAATCTCTTAGCAGAAAAGGATATTAAAACTATCCAATGGAATTATAAGCATACATAAAATCATATCAAGTATGCATACTATTAATGTAAGTAATTATATAATTATTTATTTATGTTTGGTTCATGGATATCTGGTTAGATTGGAAGAAGTGCTTTGCATTCTAGTTAAGTGCAGTAATAATAAATTTAAACCACGATCATCATTTTATAAATTAAAAATATATAGTAATGAGTATTTTATGACTTTAGAATATATCATTATTTTATGACTTTAAAACGTATCATTATATGAATTAGTGATAATGATTGCATGAATTAAATTATAATAATGATAAATTTAGGTAAGATTTTTTATAAATTTAAAATAAATATTATAAAAATAAAAATATGTTAATACTTTTAAAATTTATTATAAGAAAAATATAAAATTTTAATATATTTGAATTGAAAATGAATCTATATGTAATGTTACCAAAAATCCAACATAAAAAAAAATTATTAGGCAAGAAAAACTACCTATACGGAACATTATTTGACTTGCGGAAATATATCATACACTACATGTACTACTGTTTATTCATCTTAAGTTTTGTCATTTTACTTTCGACCATTATTATTGATGTATTTTACTTATGATGTCATACTGCTGTTAACTGCTTAGTTCTTATCATTATACATTTGTCGCATATGTGTCATTACTTGATTTTATGCTTCGTATTTTCTGCATAGTCTTACTCGTTATTTAAAAGGTCCTATCTTAACTTTGTTTATGGAAACAAAGTGGGCGGAGTGGCATGACTCGTTCTCCCATGATGGTCTCAGAGGTAAAAGTGTTTACTATGTTTGCAGGCTTACTTAGTTCTTGGAACTAAGGAACCTCTTTTATTTCATATGCAGATCATACTTTGTGAGGGAGTCTTATTTAAAGAGCACTAAAATTGTGATCCTAAAAGACCTACTGATTGTTACTACGGTTCCTTACCGATTCAGATTTATACAAGGTAAATACAATTTTCGTCAATTTAGCTATCACAGCTAAATTTCCTATGTACTACTTACACTTCATTATGGTTTATATTTCATTGTTTACATCTTAGTATATTTATGTTCATTTATTTTATTAAAGCTATTAACATTTCCTATGTTTTCTTATTTGCAGGTTATGATCTTGGCTTAAAAACTAGACCTTTAATTTTTATAAAGTTTAATTATTAACATGGCATATTTCATATGCCATGTTTACTAAACATTAAGCTTAGGGAAATCATATTGTGTTAAGGCTTAAAGCCTATGGTTTACATGTTACATTTAATACTTATGCCTTGTGGCTTTGACTTTGAGCTACCGCATACCATGCTTGGACTATGCACTAAACATAACCTTGCAATGTATTAAACCTTGTGATATGTTTCCAGGTGGCGAGTATACCATATGGTTGAACCATATGTTAATGGGGCTTAAGCCTTGCATGGGAATGGAGACCTACCTTAAAGCGACGTTATCAAACCATAACAAAATGGATTTTGGCTTTGAAAGTGGATACCAGCTGGTGCCATTAATGCACCTTGGTTTTCATGGCAGCCTAAGATTAGTGCTTGGCTCATTATGGCCTTGTCATTCACTTGGTTGTTTGGTGGTTTTGTCTTGGCTTTGTGCAGGGGAAATGGAGGCGACCTCTAGACTTCGAAGGTATGCTTCATTCTGGGTTTTATGTCTGCAATTTGTTTTGTTTTATGGCTCCTATCGTTGCCATACTTCTCATCCTGGTTTCATTTGGTGTTTATAGGTGCCAAGGACTGATGAAGAGCAATGTGGCTCCAACTCTTTCGTTGCTTTGAATATGATGCCAAGGTGCAAGGTAAGCCTTTCCAAACAAGCCTACGCTTGTTGTCTCTCAGTATGTCTGCATTTTGTTTCGTCATTTGGTTTGGGGATTCTCTGTGGGGTTTTTAATTCACCTTCGGGCTTGTGATGAACAGACATGGGTTTTTAAATGTAGGTATGGATTTGTTTGTTGTGGGCCAAACTTGTACTATCATAGGCTCTGTGCAGACAGACTTGGTGTAAATATTTATTATGGTAATTTGTAGTTTGGTATTTGGTATTTCATGCCTGGGAAACACCATTGCTTGCACTGAAGCCAATGCCCATGGTGCGTTGTGTAAAAATTGAAATCGCATTACTGTGTAAATAGATGATGCATTTATGAAATGGAAATGGTTAATGTGCTTACTGTGTATGTGTTGCAATTATTGTCGCGCTATTTGTTTCTATGTGGGTTAAGATATGGCATCTCTCCTTCGATTATTGACTATGTATAAATGATTAAATTAGATCTTGAGTATAATTATTTGATAGCATTGGGTTGAGGCCATGTCAGGTATGGCATTGATCCCTCCCACGATTGCTGTGACAGCTTGCTTTTTTCAATCCTTTATTGTGTCGATTTAATTGATGAATTAAGGGATGTGGAGAAACCATGAGTATGAACCCATGACAGCTCTCGTAGGGAAATTGTTAGTAGTGTTAGTTTCTTTTTTAAATACATACTGTATAATTTATTTTATAGCCATGGCTTATGTGGATATTGCGCATAGCTTAAGGGGTTATTTAATTTAGCATTATCATTTTCTTATGGTCAAATGTGGACTGTGAAAGAACATGTGTATAACCCAAAATGGCTTCGTTGCTGTCTGTTAACTCTAAAAGGGACTGTGTAACAATTATTTGGCCAAGGCCGTGCTTACAACATATGGATAGAAGCGTAAGCCTCACGACTTAGATATAGCGTAGTTGTTTGTTTTTTAATATTATTTTTGTTATTAATGAAGCCCAGATACA
>LPNX010020095.1:214642-227142 GCA_001517045.1 Pseudotsuga menziesii | reverse complement strand
TTTAAAAAATATTATAAATACTAATTTAATCTTACATTTAATTTAATTAGGGGATAATAATAAAAAAACCCTCAAAAAATAAGATAAATTAAAGAAATTTAAAATTTAAAAATATAACCTTTCAAAGTCCAATAAATTTATACTCTTTGCTTGATTAATTTATTCTTTTAAACTTTACACATGGCATAGTCTTGGTTCTTTGTACGTTCGAACAAATAATTTCTCATGCCTTAGTTCATAATGAACTAAGTATGGTCAAGTCATAGGAGTGCTTCATAGCATTTCATTGAGTTGTATGTAAATCCAACCACTCTCTGCCTTTTGAAGAAGGGGTAAGTTAGCCATGACTTTTTAGCTTAAAAAAGACTAGGTTACATGTTAAATATCCATTATAAATAAGTCTTAAGCATGTACACTGAAAAAAAAAACATTATATAAATAAACAACATCAATATCATAGTAAGAAAATAGGTAACAATGTATTAATCTACGAAGGAAATCCGATCCAAGAAAAAAAAATATCTTCCCTAATAAGTTTATACAATGTTGAAGATAAATTCAGATCAATCTTAGATCTTAATGATTTTATTGACTATACAATTTTTTATTTTTTATTTTTGGATTTAAGGGACATTAGAAGTGGTATCAGAGACTAGTTTTGAACACTTGAGAGCTTATGGGATTTCTACTGAACACCCACTGCATAAATGTAGTTTCAAAACATTATTTGTGATTTTTAAATGAATGAAATAATATAGTTACAGAGTGTTTGAATTGCATATATAAAGAGATGTCTACATCATGGACATAGAAGAGAACAAAAATCGACTTGGGAACCTAAATTCCCCACCCCGAGAAGAAAAAATTGTGGTGGAACTGAATTTTGAGTTAATGAATACTATATAGAGTCTACAAGAAAATATACATAGTTTTAAGGATGACAACACGAGTTAAAGGCGAGAACAGGAAGAAATAAATGAAGCTCCACTTCAGAGATTGATAGCGGTAAACCCCCATAGACAGTCCACCCACTCAACAAACAAATCCTAAGAAATTTTCATCATAAAATAAGTACTAACATCCCGCTGACTTCATAGAAGAAAAATATCAAATCTCTTCTAGTGATGGCTCACCCTCTGCCTGCAAGAAAAGGCAGAAAAATGATGATATCCTTCCAGGGGGATTTCGAAAGATCAAAGTCCCAACTTATGAAGGGGAAATGAATAAGGGAGAAAAGGATGAAGAATGGATCGTGGGTATGAATAAATACTTTTTAGTACATAATTAATCCAACGAGATGAAATCCCAACTAGCCATTTACAACTTGAATGGAAAGGAATCCGGGCGGTTGAGAGGCCTGAAACATACTAAGAGGGATGAAGTAAAGGATATCAAATGGAGTACTTTCAGCGAAATATTCCAGGAAAGTTACATTTCCAAAATATTCGTTGATAGAAAAATAAAATAATTCCATGAATTAAAGATGGGCTCCCTAACTATGGATTCCTTTTTAGATATGCTGCATTATGTACCTTACATAAAATATGAAAAGATCAAGATAGAACAATTTTTCAGATGTCTCCCTCCAAAGTTTTGTGAGAGAATTGAGTTTGACATTCCCAAAAATCTAGACACCACTTTGCACAAGGCTAGAATTTGTTATGAACATGGACAACTAAGATAGGAAATTGTGACAGAAATTGAGATAGGTTTAGGTCCTTCTCATACAACCAAAAACTTGGTTTTAAGCCACCACCATACAAAAAAAAGAACAATAGTTTACCACCTAATAGAAATTTCAACAAACCTGGTGCACAACCAAATGTGCCCACACCAAATGCCAACAGACTAGCAGTAAATGGAGGAGCCAAGGCTGCCCTGCTACAGGTTAGCTGCTGGAAATGTAAAGGGTCCCATTATGTGATAGATTTCCCAAAGAAGATAGATGAAATCCTAAATAACTTACAAGAAAACCCAACAGTAGAAGACATGGCTAGGACACCTAGGATCTATGCAACACTCAACAACCAACAAGAAGACCATCATGCCACTATGGTCAAGATAGAAGGTAAAGTTTTGAATGCATCTATTTCAATTTTAATTGATCCTAGTGCTTTCCGGAGCTATGTTTCCCCCAAGTTTTTCGACACATGTAAACTAAACAAAGAGAAACATGAGAAACTATGGCTCATACAACTAGCCGCTAGTACAAAAAGGAAGGTTTAAAAACTCGTAAAATAATGAGATATAGACATGAAAATTTTTCCAACTAAGGTATATTGGTTGGAAAAACACCATGTCATGCTTGACTGTTTAAACAATTCAATCTTATGCATGGATAACCAAGGGAATCAAAGAAATATTTAGGGATACCCAAGAAGGTTTCTATTAGAAATATATCTTCCTTACAAGAAAAGAAATGCATAAGGAAGGGCTACAACCTTTATGCAATTAACATCCAAAATGTAGAAGCTGAGAGAGAAAAACAAATTGAATATTTTTGGGTTCTCATAGAATTCAAAGATGTATTTCCCAATGAAGTACCGAGACAACCACCTGACACGGTCTTAGAATTTTCCATAGAATTAACACTAGGGTAAGTATTGGCTTCAAAATCCCCATAGTGCATGAGCACACTAGAGCTGGTGGAGCTCAAGTTATAGTTTCAGGAAATCATAGAGAAGGGTTATGTATGACCTAGTGCATCTCCTTGGGGAGAACCTATAATCTTCGTAAAGAAAAAGGGAGGTATGATGCGAATGTGCATCGATTACCGACATCTCATCAATATGACCATAAAAAACCATTACCTACTCCCTAGGATCAATGACTTATTCAATGAAGTCGAAGGAGCAAATATATTTTTGGAGATGGACTTGCAATATGGATACCACTAGGTAAGGATCAATGATGAATACATACATAAAACCGCTTTTCAAAATCGACATGGCCATTATGATTTTGTGGTAATTCCTTTCAAGCTAACCAATGCACTAGCCAATTTTTATGTGCATCATGAACAATATTTTTAGTAAATACCTCAACAAGTCTGTATTAGTATTTATAAACGATATACTAATTTACTCAAATAGTAGGGAAGAACATGAGGAACATCTCCGAATGGTATTATGAGTATTACGGGAACACCAGCTTTACACCAAGTTTAGAAAGTGTGATATTTACAAACCCCATATGCAAATCTAATTCACATCATTTCAAAGAAATGTATAGGAATTGACCCATAAAATATAAAATCCATCGAGGAATGTCCTACTCCTACTTGTGACATGGAAATTAGGTCATTTCTGGGGCTAGCAAGTTACTACCAAAATTTCATTGAGAACTTTTCAAGGATTTTTTATCCCATGACTGCCTTACAGCAGAAGAAAAACAAATTCATGTGGACAACCAAATGCGAAGAAAGATTCCAATAGCTAAAACACCTCTTGAATATTGCACCTATACTATGGATTCGAGATCCTGATGGGGATTTCATTTTTTGCACAAATGAGAGAAAATAAAGACCTGGTGGAGTCCTCATGCAAAATGACTACGCAATTTATTATGATTCATGAAAAAATAATGAACAAAACTATCCCACACATGATCTTGAGCTAGCTTCCATCATCTAGCCTTGAAGATGTGGAGGCACTACCTCATGGAGAAGAAGTTTTTCTTAAAGGAAGATGACATGAGTCTTAAGTATGTATTCGACCAACAAAATTTAAATTCCAAGTAGGCCAGATGGTTGGACTTCCTTAGTGAATACCACTTAGAATTAATGCACATAAAAGGAAAGGAAAACAAAATCACTAATGCTTTAAGTCATCGAGCTCATTTTGTTGTATGAGCTAACTTTGAGACAAACCGATTTAGAATTGTATGCTACGATTAGAACAAAAAGAATGATTAACCATTTCTATGTTGAGTTCCTAAAAAATATTCAGGAGGATAGGTTATTCCAACAACAGAAAGAATACAAAGTAGACAAGTTAGGCTTGTTGTGGTCTAAATAGAGACTCTATGTCTCGGACGGAGGAGACATCAAGCCCGACATCCTAAATGAGCTTCATCAGAAGCCCTACTAGGGGCATCCAAGATATCAAAAGATGATATCGATGGTGAAGAAACACTTTTTTAGCCTAAGTTGAAGGCCAACATAGAACTATTCATCGCAAAATGCCAAGAGTGTAAACTGGTCAAAGAAGAGCACCAACACCCTTTAGGATTACTACAACCATTACCCATTCTATAATGGAAATGGGAGGTTATTAGTATGGATTTCATTACTAGATTACAAAAGAGAAAGAAGCGTAATGATTCAATTTCTGTAGTTGTAACATCCCAAATTTGACTGATCCAACCAGTAGCCAACAGGTTCTCCTTCGAGAGGTTTTCCTCCGACAGGTTCTCCTTGGTAGCCAACATGTTTTCCTTGACATGTCCAACCAACAGGTTCACCTTCAACAGGTTTTCCCTCGACAGGTCCACCTCGAATACATCATAACAACATGCTCTGCGACAATTGAACTTTTGAACCATTACAACTTCTTGTAACTAAACATAGAGTGTAGTCACCCAAGCATCTCATCATTCTATATAAGCATGTACATTATGTAATGTAGACATATTTTTTATCTTCAATCTCCTTCCTTAATATTAATGGAGCATAAGTAATAAATTGGTTCGAATTCTTGCATATTGTCTGTGTGTATATTTCTTGTCGACCTAGTGTGTTTCCTTCTTTGTTGTTCTTTCTATAAGCTTCCTCCAGAATAGAGCTCGACTCATTCATTTGACTGTTCTCCCGAGTGTGCACCTGGGAACGACCTGGGTCATTGACCTAACACTAATGCACATAAGTCCCATCAAGCATATGATATTTATTTTATTTTTATATTTTATATATTGGGAATAATACACCACTGCACATGAGTATGATGATTTGTTAAATATATGGAAGTAAGCCAATGCACATGTTTTATTTAGCATGTATGAGATTGTATATGGTGGGCATGGACCCTGATGGACAAGAGTATTATCATAGGACAATATACTAACTATATTATGTGATTTACCTTAAAATACATATACTAAGATGATTATTGTTATTGAATTTGCAAAAGACTCGTTGCATGAATGAGTTTTATAAATGTGTTGGGTGTGTACCGTAAAGTACATGATTGATGATATTTTGTGTTGAGTATGAGCTCTGGAGCACATGAGTGATTTGATGTTTGTGTTGAGCATGAGCTCTGGAGCACATGAATGATTTGATGTTTGTGTTGAGCGCGAGCTATGGAACACATGAGTGTTTTGGAGTTTGTGTTGAGCGCCAATTCTCGAGCACATGAGTTATGAAATGTTTGTGTTGAGCATAAGATCTGAAGCACATGAAATATAAGAATTGGAACTGTTGGGCATAAGCCCTAGAGCATTCCAAATTGATGTTGATCATAAGCTCTTTAACATTAGATCCTTATCCAGTGTATCCCTAGGTGTATTATACAAGTACATCTTATCATTAGTGTTGAGGGAGAGGCTATGGAATTGCACTAAGTGTAACTCCCTATTTTTAGCATTGATTGTGGGCTCTAAATAGGGCTAGGAGTTACTGAAAATTAATTATGTTGAGTGAAAATGACTTTGAAAAGCATCGACCTTATCTTACTTATTTTTAAGTTGATTAAATGAAATTTTGAATTCTACTTCTGATCAAGTACTAAAAAACTACCATGATATATAAGGTAATCCAACATGCAAGGAGGTTAAGAGTTGCCTAAGTTAGTTAACCAACCCTACCTAAAGGCCTTGATAAAAGAAATAATTATAAACTAATGAAATCACCATGTGAATTGGGATCATGCTATGTCATTCCTAATAAAATATTAACAATATTATATGTATATATATGTTATGAGTAAAAAGGGTAAGTACAAATATTAAATAAAAGGGAATAATAATAACTATAATAATTATTAAAGAGTCTATATGTTATTATTTACTAAAAGTAATTAAATAAATATGTAATCCTAAAAGAGTCAAAACAGGAACTAGTAAAAGAGTTCATAAGTTAAAGTATAATAAATATTTAAATTTCGCATAAATCAATTAACATATTATTTCAAGAAAATAAATGATTCTTGATCTAAGTGAAGTTTAACTACACTTTTCCCTAAAGATTGTATATAAAGACCCAAGCCAAAGAAATGCTTAGGGATATTATCGTTATTTTCCTAATAATTTTTTAGAGCATTTCCAAAAGTAAACTAAAAATGGTACAGAACTTGATATTCGAGATAGGTGAACCCTTACCTTTAGGAGCTCTATACTACTTTCATGTTGGAACTAACTCGACGGTATCCGGATTAAAACCACGAATGGTTCCGGGCCATGGTTGGGTGGAACGTGGTAGTTCCCAAGTTATTTGGTTGACAGATCTAACGTAAAAATTGTCCAAGTTCTTATTAATTATGTGTGCTTGAGTGTGCAGGGATCTAGCCATTAAATAAACTACAGATTGTAGGTATAAGTTTTTACCTTCTCTAAGCTCTTACATATTTTATTAAGTAGGGTTTATAATATTGATTGGAAATCTACACATTGAATGGATGCTTCAACTAGGTTTCCTTTTTTTTATAGAAACTTAGTGTGAACTATTTCTGTATAAACCCTAGGGATAAATTTTATATTATATGTTGATTTATTTGCTTAAACTTAAACTTAGCCATTATTTCATAGACAAGAATTTACAGTTTAACTTCTCTTAGTATTAATTTAAATTGTCAAACAAGTATAACTTAGATTTAAACCCTACTTACTAAGATAGCTAGCTACTATATCTTTCTCAAACATTAATGTAAGTTTAAACCAGATATTTCTTAAATTTAGGTAAAGTAAACCCTAATCATTAATTAAATTAAAACACCATTAAAAACTATGGATCAAAACATTTTATTAAACCATTTATAAATCATAAAAATACAAAACATAGATCAAATATTTGAACTCATTAATTTAAACCCTATCGAGACCATTTAACAAACAACTAATAACTACATTTAAATAAACCAACAAATCCGAGATCAAATCTCTTGAACATCAAACCAAATCCAGAAGGATGGAAGATTTCATATTGCCAGTAAAAACACTTTTATTATCCACGTCATAATTATTTATAAACATCATCATTACTTATACTAACGGACACATTAAATAAAATATTTAATATATACTATGAACAAAAACACAGCCATCCAATTCACCCTAAACAAGAACGCGAGGAGCATAAAACAAAGTTACTAGTAAGCCTAATAAATCATATCCAAAACATGCTATGGAAACATAAAACAGTTCTAAGAATCATCAACCCAGCCGAGCTATCAAATCCTGTGTAGGTATAATATAAATATAAATTCATTTAATAAACTACAAATCAAATGTCAAACAATGAGTTAAAATAAACTAATTACATATTTAAAAATATCAAGATGGAGTCATTCCCTATGCATCAAACTAGTGGAATCTCATTGACTAAACCATGAAATCACATTATCAAACTAGGAAGCGTGTTCTTACACCTATTCTCATATAAGTAAATTGCATCCAGGATCGAATCATGTGAGATTCCCAAACGAAAAATATCAAACCAAAAGTCTAATAAATTAACAGCTCGGGTTTGAATCCTATAAGCTTCAACAAAACAAAACAATGCACTACAAAATTATACATTCAAGGTTTCGCCCATTGGGCTTCCTGAAAGGAATTTAAATATAACTCACTATATAAACAAAAACGATACAGAGCTACACTATTTACATCAAATGCACAATCATAATCTAAAAACATAAATGGATTTTAATAAATAAACCCAGGTTGCGTATCCACTCTAAGAGCTAAGACAAGATTCAATATTACTGCCGTACTATAAACCCAACTAGAAAACCAATGCACCCATGTTATTTGACCACACACTGCTACTAAAACATAAATTTACACAACCGAATAATAATTTGTGCCATTGCAAGCAATGGCACTATAGATATAAAGAAACACATCATAAGAATACACACAAAACTGTTACCAAACAGAGCTTCCATCAAGTTAAACAAAACCCATTATAGGTCCTTGCAAAATGATGTATCCATAAACATAGCCAAACCAATATATTCACATTCAAAACTTTATCGAAAAAAACTACATAGGGAAGAGCCATGGAAATACTACACAGTCACATATGAATTCCAAGCTTTATGTCCAAACCCCAAGCAATGAATCAACTCATCAACATTTTCCCATAACCCAAATCCTTTGCTAAAATCACATAGCGAGGGTAAGGCCTTTTATAGATTTGGGACTTACCCAAAATTTGGTTTCACCTACAACCTACAGCACTACCCAAGCCACACAGAGAATCCATGCCCTGTCACCTACACAGACACAAAACAAATATCAGAAGTATGCATTGCGAAACTCAAAAACCAAACAAAATATATAAGTAAAGACAATCTCCATTGCATACCTGTCTAAGAGCATGGAAGCTTGCTCATAGCGCAGCATGAAGAAGCACAGCCTGCACCAGGAGCACGAGAAAACTATCATGTACACCAAAATGAAAATGACCAAATGAACCACATACAAACCCTACACAATGCTTATGGCATTTTGCCTGCGCTTTCCAAGGTGCAATAAATCTTCCACCCTATCCACCACTATCTTTTGAATCAAAACCGACATTGCTATAGTCTCTCTTCATGTCGTATGCACCATTTCATACCCACCACCATCGAATAGGTCTTAAACCCCCCATTCCCATATTATTACAAAGTTTCGATGGCATATAAATTATTCCATAAACATAAACCCCTTATACTATAGGTCAAAATCATATATTGCAATGCATCTAAGGCTTCAAACCTTAGCATATAGTTTATACTATGAAGATTATAAACATGCATAAATATATAACTCTCATAAACCTTATTACCATAGAACTTAGGTATAGTTTAGGCCGAGGACTTCAGTCTTCTTTTCACACAGCTATGCACATGAATATTGAAGTGTAGATATAGTTTGTTGTAGACGTATGATGTTTTATTTCCACTATCATAGACAGAGTTCACTGACGAATTAACCTGCATAAGAGAATAGGAGCCTGCATTAGTTCATGACGAACTAAGTAAGCCCCTTAGCAATAAGAATCCTTACTTTTCTAAGTGGTCCCTCAAGGCATAAGACCTTGCCACTCCACCCCTTGACATACAGAGGTAATTCATCCCCTTATTAATAAACCATAAATTCATTTAATGACAAGTAAACTGAAGTAGAACATAAAATAAACATAAGTGTCAACAAATGTCGACAACTAGTATAGACAAGGAAAGTAGAATTACAAACATGTCAAAGTAAGAGAACAACATCATGCAAATCATGAGCATCATATAGGAAAACACATAGAGGGAAAACAACCTAAGACACTTAGGTTCAGTACAACCAAGTTTTATTCCAGAGAAGTTTTAACAATGTCCTTCATTTTAGTATTTTATTAGCCTACATTGTTTTTTAATTATGAATTTTAGGGACATCACAGTAGTAGTCGATAGGTTTTCCAAAGTGACACACTTTATTCCGGTAAATTCAACATACAAATCGGTCCACATTACACACATTTTCCTAAAGGAAATTTTTTTGATTGGATGGGATACCCAAGGCAATCATCTCGGTCTGAGATACAAAATTTAACAGTAAATTATGGAAATCCTCATTGTACGTCTTAGAGACACAATTAAATTTTAGTTCCACTTACCACCTATAGACAGATAGACACACATAATGGGTAAGTCAAATATTGCAGGAAATGTTGAGAATTTACGTAATGAACAATCTCACAAAGTGGGATGATTACTTGCACTTTGCATATTTTGCATACAACACAGGGGATTCAGCTTCTTGAGAATATCGTATCACGTTCATTCATAAAGGGGGGTTTTTAATTGTGAAAAATAAGGTCAATATATTGTAGGTATTGGGGGGTTAAGAGTAGCGTATAAGGGATTTATAGGTATTGGGGGATATAAAAATGGGTTTCTTTTAAAAATTAGGAATATATCATAAAAATATTGTTTTTTAAATTAAAATATGTATTGGGAGGGGGGCTCAACAATAGGATTTTTGTAGGTAATTAATAGTATCTAGTGAAATTGGGGGTATTCTTTAATATCACATGAACAAAGGTGCTATGACATGGATTCATTGAGTGAATACTCCATGGAATAGAACAACGGCTACCATACCTTCACAAAAATGAGTCTTTTCGAGGTACTCTATGGAAAGAAGTGTAGGACACTGGTGACTTGGGATAGCTGGGTAGACAGACTCATGGCAGGGCCAAATTTCATTAGGGGAAATTTCAACTCAGAATGGACCTTTTAACTTTAACTCAAATTCCATGTCATCATGTGTTAGCCAATGAAACTGCTTTAAATTTGAAATACCGTATAAGTCTTAAACACTTTTTTAATATAAATTTGGGGATAGGTATCATAAAAAAACTACTTTTTTTGTTTGTATTTTCGACATATCTACCCTTTTTTTACTAAAATTTCGATCAGGATAGCTCGCTGGAAGTAGAATTAAATTCTGCATCCAATGAGTACCCACTTGGCATAGTTTTGATAGACCCCGCTACTTGAAAAACAAGAAATACCTGAAAAATGTGATGATGACATGTTTTTTTCAGGTATTTCTTGTTTTTGGGGTAGCAAGTTCCATCAAAAGTATGCCAAGTGGGTACTCGTTGGATGCGGAATTTAATTCCACATCTAATGAGCTCTCCTGATCGAAATTTGAGTAAAAGCATGGGGAGATATGTCGAAAATACAAACAAAAAAATAGTTTTTTTATTTTCTTCCTCCAAAATTAATAAATATTATTTTATTATTTTAACTATTATTTTATTAATTTTTTTTAGGAGGCCCATTTTGAGGTGAAATTTCCTCTAATGACTAAAAGACCTAGAATTGTTAGTCACCAAAGTCCAATAAAATCATAGAGAAGCGTAAGAACACCAAAAACGTTATGTGGATAACAAGAAGAAAGATAAATATTTCCAAGTCGGTGAACATGTTTATTAAAAGTAAAGGGAAAAAGAAGCTCATTGAGGTTGGGGAGGTGCAGAAAGTTGGAACCAATATTTTGTGGACCTTTTGAGATATTGGCCAAGAAAGGGAAAATGGCTTATGAATTAGCTTTACTTGCTCACGTAAAGGTTCATAATGTTTTTCATACATACTTTTTAAAGAAATATGTCTATGATGCTAAAGATGTGGTTGATTGGTCCTTTCTATAGGTAGAAGGTGAAGGGGAGTTTATGCCAGAGTCCCTTCACATTTTGGACAAGAGGGAAGTGCATCTCAGGAAGCAAACTATTTTTCAGCTAAAAGTGTAATGGAAGCACTTTCGTCCCAAAGAGGCCACATGGGAGAATGAAAACACCATGAAAGAGGCTTACCCCACCTTGTTTCATGATTTCATTTCAAGTCCCTAGAACAATGGGATGTTGTTGTTGTAAGGGGAAAGGGATGTAAGATTCTGAATATTTGACCATAATTATATTGGGAATAATCCCCACTACACATGATTTACTTTGATGTTATACTTATATTCATATATTGGGCATATTCGCCACTATACATGACTTATGTTGGTTATATAGATATACTGGGCATAAGCCCGAATGCACATGTATTACTATTTTTTATATGAGTATATAGTGGGAATAGCACTCATTGGATAAGGACTATTGTTGTGTACTGGGTATAAGCCTTGATGTACTTGACTTATTTATTATGCGTGATTGGGAACAAGCCCTAATATACTGAGATGGTATTTTTTATGTATTTTGCAGAAGACTAATATACGTCATTGATTTCTCTGATGTGCTTGGCGTAAGCAACGGAGCACATGGGTTATGAGGCTATGTTTTGAGCATAAGCTTTGGAGCACATAGGTAACCCCCGCAAGTAAACAATAAAAGTGTTGGGAATAAGCCCTAGAGCACTCCAACATGATGTAGAGCATAAGCTCTAGAGAATCGGATATTTGGGCATTATATCCCTGGGTTTATTGTACAAATGCATCCGAGTACTAGTGTTGAGAAAAATATCTAGAATTGCACTAGTGTAACACCCATTTGATAGTGTTGAGCATAAGATATGAATAGAAATAGGGGTTGCTTTAATTAAGGGTGTTGAGCTGGAAAGACTTTGAATAGCACCAACCTTCATCATACTTATTCAAGGTGATTAATTGAAATCACAATATATTTCTCACCAAGTACTATAAGATACTTCCATGAATATGAGGTAATCCAACATGCAAGCAAATCTAGGGCTACCTATTATAGTTGACCAACCAAACCCCACATGAGGCCTTGTTAAAGAATTAACATAAACTAAGGAAACATCGAATAAACAATTATGCTATTTAATGCATGGATAATA
>LPNX010020095.1:156918-214352 GCA_001517045.1 Pseudotsuga menziesii | reverse complement strand
ACATACATATATATACATACACACACACACACACACACACATATATATATGTATATGAAAATATATAGATATATTATATATAAATTTATGTTGAATAAATAAAGAAATAAAAGATAACGAAAGTTACCAAGTAAAAGTATCTATATATATATTATTATATAAAATAATGAAATTAATTAAAATTCTTTCCTAAACTCAAGTAGGAATTAATAGAAAGTTCCTAGTTATAAAAAATTATTATCTTCTAAGATATATTACATATAAATCAAACTAAGAGTTAGTTTCAAGAAAGTATTAAAATCTTGATTTAGCTAAAGATAACTAACTCCCATTTCTCAAAGAAAATATTTAAAATCAAGAGCTAAGGGAGGGAAAATGATCTCATTATTATTGCGTATGGGATTGGAGAGAATTTCCAAAAAAATCGAGTAACTAGAGAATATAGAGCCTATCTCCAAAATACCAAAAACCTCGTCCTTAGGTGCTCTAGTTTTCTTTTGCATGTTAGAGAAACCTCAAGGGGATCCAATTAAGAACTGAGAATGGTTCTTGGTCAAGGTTGGGAGGAATGTGGCAGTTGTGAGGTCATTCAGTTACCACTCCACATTTCTGGAACAAAGTATTTCCTATTAAGTTTGCGTTTGAAATGTGTAAAGTGATAGAGCTATTAGAAACCACACAAGTGCAGATAAGAGGTTTACCATATATAATTTGTTGTTTCTCTTCTTAAATAGGCTTATAGGTTGATATATACAGTTATCAAAATTTCTATTGAAAGTTGCTTCATAAACTTGAATAAAAAAATTATTTCTATGGATCGATTGACATAATTATTTAGTCATGGTATCGTGGGTTTTACATAAAGAAATTTTGTAGGGATAGGATAGATTTTACAAAAAATTTATGGCTTAGGTTAGAATCTAGGATTTATCTCCTATAAATATTATTAGAATTTATTTCCAAGTATCTTGAAAACAACGTTTAATCCTCAAAGAACTCTCAAACATAGAAATCCTAGATCATAGAACACATAGTTGCTTAATAAAATAATTATCTTAACATTTATAATATAGGACAGAGTCATTTCCCAAGTGAACATCACTCCAACAAAGCAATATCGTGTTGGAGCTCTGTTTTATAAATCTAGAATAAACAATTGACATTTATTACAAATCATACAAGAAGGGTTTACAAATTTATGCAATAAATAAACTATCATTTGAATAAATGTTTACATGCCAACGATAAACATAATGGAGAACCCTATGGCATTCACGATAGGTAAAATATCTTGGATCCCCTAATCTACTCTATTAAATGTTTCCATATTTTCAAGTTACACTCCATAAATCTATGCATAGCACTGGCTGAAAGCCATGCTTAAACATTTTAAAAAGAAATGGGTATTACATAAGCGAACTTCACCAGAGTATCACGATACTCTTCATATCAAAATTTGAATCCCATAGAGCTCTGTTTCCAGTTATCCTTTGGATGATTTGGCCATACTTCAAGCATTTGCATGAACATGAATCATCATGACATTAATTAAGATTAAATAAATATAGTTATGGATTTTCTTGTGCTTCTGTAGAGAACCAAAACAAACAAAAGACTGATACAGTAAATACAAATAAATTTACCACCGTGACATTGCTAGCAATGGCATTGCTAACACAAAACATGTCCACCATAACGTAAATATAGTGCTCACCGACAACGCTTTTCCTAGATTAATTTAAAGTAACAAAATTGAAATAAATATTTTCTGTAAACCAAGTCAACTACATGTACCCCGATATTTCCCTAAAACATATAAAGCAAGATTAAGCACCGATCACCATATTCCCAGCAGCATTAGCAAATGGGATTCTACAGGATACATTGAAAAACTTCAAAATACATCAATTTAAATCCCATGAATTAATTCATCATCCACCCATCTATCAACATTTAAACCAATACAAAGCACATAAAAAGGTAACAATGATACAATCTTGTATTTCCATAAATATGGTTTAGTTAGGGTTCATTATTTTTTTCACCCATGTTCAAAATTAAAATTACAAATTACTCAAATGTCTGTGCAGGCTCTTAAACACTAAACATACGAAATTTTCATGAGCATCGTTGCATTTGAAAATCCCATACATTTAGTGTGTAGTCAAAGCCGATAGATTTCCATAAGAACCCTTGTGGCAAGTCAAAAATAACAAATAGGCATCCCCAAATCCTTTCTAAATGCAGAATGACCAAGCAGAGGTAAAGGACACATGAACTTGGGATTACCAAGTTTGCCTTAGGATCTTCCCTTCCTCTAAGTCACAGAACCTATTTATACATTGAGCCAAAACCAAACAAGGATTTAGTAAACGTTTCAATAAAGAAATAAAAATATAGCCCAACCGAGTATGACTACGTGGAGAGAGACATACCCGCACAAAAAATGGATACCTTGTAAATGCCTCAACCCCACTCTCCACACCTCTGCCATGAAAACCCCAAACAGGGATGTCTCTCCCCTGATCCTCCATTTTAGCATGCAAAAGGGTTTCCAAAACCATAGTAATTCATTATATTCCTGAGCCAACATAGAAGGAGGACATGTGTGCCTTCACATGGCATCCTTAAATGCTCAACCACCTCCCACTAATATTTATATGTTTACCATTATAGGCAATAGTTTTACCTTATAGCAAAGTATGTATTCCTCTTGGCATGCGTCACCTTAGTTTCCAAGTTTAAACACTTAGTTGCTTGATCAATTTACTCTTTTAAACTTTACACTCAGCAAAGGCTTGGTTCTTAGTACCTGCAAGCAAAGCACTTGTCATTCCTTTGTACATAATGAACTAAGTAAGCAAAATTCATAGCAGTCCTTCATACCATTTCGCTAGGTCATATGTAAATCCAATGACTCTTTTCCCTTTTGAAGTAGAGATAGGTTAGGCACAAACATTTCTCTTAAACAAGACTAGGTTACATGTTAAACATACACTATAAACTGGTATGAAGAAAGTAGACAAAACATTAACATCATTATATAAATAAATGACATAAATATCACCATAAGAAAATGGGTCACCATCTATTAATCTACGAAGGAAATCCATACCAAGAAAGAAAAGTATATTCCCTTATAAGTTTACACAATCATGAATATAAATTTAGATGAACCTTAGACGTTAATGGTTTTATTTACTATACATCTTTTTTTTTGGATTTAAGGGACATTACAAAAGAACACTTCCCTATGCTCTTTTTTGAAAAAGTCGGAATCCAAAAAAACTATGTCTGATCCTAAATTTAGAAACCTGTCTTCTTATGTTCAATCAACTAAAATTTCTAGTGATCCAAAGTACGATTTGAATGTCACCCAATCCATATCTAATAGAATATCAAAAAACTTGAAATATTTAAGAGAAAAACTCTCCAAGTAGAAACCAAGGATTGTCCAATTATTGGAGGGTAGCGATGATTTCTCCTTTCCTGTGAATTTCCAAAATAAATATCAAACTTCTTACAATCACACTTTATATGACGCTTGATCATATTCTCTACATGGGCCTAGTGTTGGGACCAAATTCTCCTTTTGTGGTAATCATTTTATGATTGTGAGTTTAATATTGATGCTGCAAATATTGGGTTGTTTATCCTTTCACATGTACTTGTTCCTCCCAATCTATAGCACTTATGTACGTCTAATTACTTCAATATTGTTAAATACAAGCATGCCATTTCCATTGTACAGTATGTACATGAATGCTTATGTTTCTGGAAACTTTAAGAGGAAGAATAGGTTATATATAAATGGTTGTCCACACACTTATGGGAATATTGCAGCATTCATAAATAGTTTTAGGTGATCTTTATTTTCTGCAAAATTTTCATTTGAGGAACACTTCAATTAGCAAGTGTTATTTATGAATATAAAAGCATCATTATTTGTTGTTGTACATGCAATATGCAGTTTTCTTCTTGGTGACAAGTTGTTAATAAAGTACGACTTTTGTAGACCACCAACCGCTCGTCTAAGATGTCTCGCATTGGGATTACCCTTAGACATTCCCTTGGGACATAAGACAATAAAACATTGATTAATTGTATTTTTCAATTTACAACGTGGGCCATGTTAATTTATTGCTTTGTTTCAAATCATGTTTTATAAATTGTTTTACTCTAATATATAAATTTAATTTGAAAATTTGTTGATATATATATATATATATATATATATATATATATATATATATAGATATAGATATAGATATAGATATTCTGTGGAATTGGTGTTACTTTATCGCTCAATTTGAATGTTTTCTTTATAAATTATTTGCACCTTCATTTTTCTATTGGAAATTTTTCTTGTGCTTGTTTTCTAATTGTTTTGTATAATAATATATCACACCAATTGCATTGTGCTTACTAACACCATCGATGTAATGTTCAATATTTTTTAAATCAGGATTCTGATAATGAGAGACTGTCCTTCCATCTTCCATTTCACCCCAGTACAATGTAAAATCGAGAGAAGGACGAAAAAATAACACAACTTGGAGAGGAATCATACCAAGCATGGTTTAATTAACCACCTACTCAATTTCCACTTCCTATAGTGAAAGTAGCTATTCACATGTTGGAAATGGAGGAAATGAAGTAGAGGTTTGTATGGATGATTTATTACGCCAAAGGAGTTCCATGGATGCAATGTTTTTTCATACATTTCGGAACAGTGAGGTAAGGGATGACACTTGTATAACTGAAACCTTCTTCAAAAGGCTTAAATTGGAAAATACCACACCTCTCTTTGAACCTCGTCGGTCGAAGTCTACATAGTTTCGGACAACAATGTTACTATACAACTTGAAATAAAAGTATGGCATGTCATACATCTATTTTTGAACAATGTTGAGTGGTCATCCGCTAAATTATATTTTGAGGAATCTTGTTACATAATCGTCATTGAAAATGGTCGATTTTATGAATGCTAAATGACATTGTACATTTGTATTTCCCACTCACTACAGGTTTTTCAAAGCCAAGTTACTTTCGAATAATTATGTCTTTCCTAGAAGCCACAAAAAGACAACTAAAATGTTGGGTCTTGAGCACATATCACATCATATATGTCCCAATGATTTCATTTTATGTAGAGGTGAATATGCAGACAAAGAGATATGTCGAAAATGTTTGCATGAAAGGTACATAGATTGAATAACAAGGCTAAAGGACATGATCCTCCTCATAATATATTGGGGCACATGCCTATAATTCCAAGGATTAAAAGGCTATTTTGTTCCAAATAATTAGCTATATTGTCGGGATGGCATGCATCACATTGAAATGAGGAAGGAGTATTGTGAATTCCAAAATATTGAATAGACATGAATCATATACATTATATATGTCTTGATAAACTCAAGGATGAAGTATGAAACCTCCAATTGAGCACAACCATTGATGGAATCAACCCATATTCCCATCCAAACAAAACCTATAATATTTGGCATGTAGTAGTGATCAATAACAATACCCCCACATGGTTGTCTGTAAAGAATGAACATCTTATGTTGGCTCTTATAGTCCTTGGTATAATACAAGTGAAGAATATGGATGGTTACCTACAACCATTGATCAAAGACTTTAAGGAATTATGGGTAGTTTTGCAGGTACATGATGCATGGATACCCATCCTATGAGAAAGGAGTTTTAAATTGTATGGAATGTGTGCATATACCACACATGATTATACATGGTTGAGAGTTTTCTTAGGGAAATATGTTGATTGATTTTTTTGTATTCAAAGCAATATTTTTTTGGAATATTTAATTCATTGTGACTATATTCATCTTCAACAATGAAAGTGTGCTCTATATCCCATAACATAACATGTCTTGTATCAAAAGGTTATCATGGATGTAAAATTTTCTTACATTATATGAATTCTAGGTGGTCCAAGTACCTACGAAATGCAGTGTACAAATTATCCAGGGTATTACTCCGAGAAAAATACCCTTATAGAAGAGAAACATCTTCTTTCAATGGTAAACTAGAGAGGATCCAAACACCTGAAATAATGACATCAAATTATTGGATTAGGGCATATGATAAAGAAAAGGAGAAGGAATTGTAGAGATTTCATATTAAAATGGGGAACCTATGTTCGATAATATTGAATTCTCCGACACGTATGATGTGAAAATGATCAAAGGGATGAAAAGGAAATTGATATTTTATGAGATCCCATATTGGGAGCACCTTAATATTTCCCACTCACTAGATCCCATGGATATATTTAAAAATGTTTCAAGTTCTTTGTTGACTCACATTACATCCAAAAAAGAAGAACAAGTTGTCTTCTAGGAGATATCTTATTTCTTCGAATACTAAAAAGAATCATTGGTCAATACAAGAAAATAGAGGAGATGATGGCCACTCTTTTTCATTTAAAAAAGGTTATGTTCAATGGAATTTTAAGAAATAAGATAATGATTTGGAAAAGACAATTATATTTGGCATGAAGGCACATTTTTATGGGTATTGTTTATGGCACTGCTTTGCTTTAGATGAAAATTTGTCGGGTTTGAAATCACATGACCATATCAACCTTCTAAATGTACGTATAATGTCCAAAAATGTGTTTCTTATTCTTTTGTATATTTTACCAGACAAGTTAAAAAAAAAGTAATTGTTTGTGCTTAATTTCTAGTGTCATTATCCATTGTTTTTGCTGGGGTCTGTGGGCCATGAATTTACCTATGACCTACAACATTGTAATATCCTGAATTTTGAATCTACCATTTATAGGCATGAGCCTATTGATCATGATGTCTGTATTGATGTTTTATTTTTATATTGGGTCAAAGACCCCACTACATATGAACATGATGATTTTCTTTGTATATTGGGTGTAAGCCAATGGTTGATGATATATGTGTATATATGTTGGTTGTGTTGGGCATGGACCTTGAAGCACATGATTGATGAAATGTTTTGTGTTGGGTGTGGACCCTGAAGCACATATCGATGAGATGTTTTGCGTTGAGTGAGAGGCTCTAGAGCACATAAGTAATTACATTTGTGTTGAGAACAAATATCTAGAACAAATGAAAATAGAATTTTGAAATGTTCGGCATAAGCTCTGGAGCATTCCGTGTTGATGTTGAGCATAAGCTCTGAAGCATTGGATCCTTGGCCATTGTATCCCTAGGTGTATCATACAAGTACATCCTAACATTTAGTGTTGAGCAAGAGCTCTAGAATTGCACTATGTTTGTAACTCCTTGTTATAAGCATTGAGTATGGGATCTGGTATATGCTAGGGGTTACTGAAAAGATTAAAATCACCTCTAAGTGAAAATGACTGGAGAATAATATTGATCTCATCATACTTATTTTTAAGTGATTAAATGAAATTTCAAATTTCTGTATTCTCATCAAGTACTGAAGAACTACCACATTATACGAGGGAAATCCAACATGCAAGAATGTTTAGAGTTGCCTAGCCTAGTAGACCTGAGCCATATATCTACTTGACCTTCATAAAAAAGTGTCATTAAGTCTAGGGATCATGACACATGATTCCCGAAGACAAATGTTAACAAGTATTTTAATACTGTGTATTTTATACATAGTATGTATAAAGAATTAATTATGATTAATTATATAATTGAATAAAGAAGGAAGAGAAGATCCACCAATTATTATTTATTATTAAAGGATTAATAAATAGTGAAATATTTATCAAAGACTAACTAGGAACTAGTTAAAAGTTCTTAGGTTAAGAATTGCAAATTACCCGAGTAATTTATAAAGGGTTAAATCAAGAAATCAAGGATTTCTTGATTTAACTACCCCTTTGACTGAAAAGTCTGTCTATAAAGGCTCAAGCCAAGAAAAGGCTTAGGGTTCTGATTTTCATCTAGGAGAATTATTATTCTACATGTTTTTCTCTTAAGTGTTTTCTTGGAGAATGTTTCTTGCAAGGAAAAGAGGATTGATTTAGAACTGATTATCAGTTAGGAAACCCTACCTTAGGAGCTCTAAGCTACTTGCATGTTTGAGTCCAGCCCGAGGGGGTATGGATTAGAAACAAGAATGGTCCTGGGTCATCGTTGGGAGGAACATGGTAGTTCCCAAGTGATTTGGTCATCAAACGGAGGTTAGATCTACATTGAATTGTTAATGCCGGTTATTTAAGTGTGCAGGTGCAGCCATTGATTAAGCTTCAAATTCAGGTATGAAACCCTTGAAGGCCTAGTCTATTTCTTTCCTAAAGTTTCATTACTGTTTATGTTAAGTAATGGTTGCAATGAAATTTCTAACCCTAATGGTTAAGTTTTATGGTCAACAATATACTAGGGTTTGTATTTGCAATTTGCTAATCATAGGCTGGATAATTTTTATTATATGTTGTACATTACCAGGGTTTGTACTTTTGAGTTGAGTTCTGTATTATTTCCATGCTTATTTTATGTGTACTATATCTAGGTTTTGTTACCAGTTAGCATATTATTGTTCTACAGGTTGCATTACTCTGCTGACATATTTCATTTGTCAGCAGAGGGTTGTTTTAAATTCAAAATTCATTGAGAAGTACATGTTGAATATATATAGAAACACATATATAATAGCATTCAAATAGTTTTGTAATTAATTTACTATTTATTTTATTTATAAACTAAAGTACAGAATCTAAATATTCTAAACTAAATCAACTAAGTATAGACAAATACTAAATCTAAGATAACAACTGATTAAATACCTTCAAGGTCTGTCTCAACAAGTACAAATTGAATATCATAACATTCCATTAAATAAACATAATTATAATTAGCCAACAGAGACGACATCATGACCATCCATGTGGTCTAATATCAAACCTCTGTCGTATTATATAAATTCCACAGTCTAAATCGCCTAGTCAATAATCGCATCCATTTACATAAGTGCCATGGTAACCTTGCTAGAAATATTTACTTCCCTCGTCGCGTTCTGGGCAAAGTATGTATTCCTCTTGGCATGTGTCACCTTAGTTTCCAAGTTTAAACACTTAGTTGTTTGATTAATTTACTCTTTTAAACTTTACACTCAGCAAAGGCTTGGTTCTTAGTACCTGCGAACAAAGCATTTATCATTCCTTTGTACATAATGAACTAAGTAAGCCCAATTTGTAGGAGTCCTTCATACCATTTCGCTAGGTCGTATGTAAATCCAACCACTCTTTTCCCTTTTGAAGTAGAGATAAGTTAGGCACAAACATTTCTCTTAAACAATACTAGGTTACATGTTAAACATACATTATAAACCAGTATGAATTAATTAAACAGAACATTAACATCATTATATAAATAAACGACATAAATATCACCATAATAAAATAGGTCACCATCTATTAATCTATGAAGGAAATCCATACCAAGAAAGAAAAGTATATTCCCTTATAAGTTTATACAATCATGAAGATAAATTTAGATGAACCTTAGACCTTAATGATTTTATTTACTATACATCTTTCTTTTTGGATTTAAGGGACATTACAGAAGAACACTTCCCTATGCTCTTTTTTGAAAAAGTTGGAATCCAAAAAAACTATGTCTGATCCAAAATTTAGAAACCTGTCTTCTTATGTTCAGTCAACTAAAATTTATAGTGATCCAAAGTATGATTTGAATGCCACCCAATCCATATCTAATAGAATATCAAAAAAGTTGAAATATTTGAGAGAAAAACTCTCCAAGTAGAAACCGAGTATTGTCCAATTATTGGAGGGTAGCGATGATTTCTCCTTTCCTGTGAATTTCCAAAAATAAATATCAAACTTCTTACAATCACACTTTATGTGATGCTTGATCATCTTCTCTACATGGGCCTAGTGTTGGGACTAAATTCTCCTTTTGTGGTAATCATTTTATGATTGTGAGTTTAATATTGATGTTGCAAATATTGGGTTGTTTATCCTTTCAAGTGTACCTGTTCCTCCCAATCTATAGCACTTATGTATGTCTAATTACTTGAATATTGTTAAATACAAGCATGCAATTTCGATTGTATAGTATGTACATAAATGCTTATGTTTATGGAAACATTAAGAGGAAGAATATGTTATATATAAATGGTTGTCCACACACTTATGGGAATATTGGAGCATTCATAAATAGTTTTATGTGCTCTTTATTTTCTGCAAATTTTTCATTTGAGGAACACTTCAATTAGCAAGTGTTATTTATGAATAGAAAAGCATCATTATTTGTTGTTGTACATGCAATACGTAGTTTTCTTCTTGGTGACAAGTTGTTAATAAACAACAACTTTTGTAGACCACCAACCGCTCATCTAAGATGTCTCCCATTGGGATTAACCTTAGACATTCCCTTCGGACATAAGACAATAAAACATTTATTAATTGTATTTGTCAATTTACAACATGGGCCATGTTAATTTATTGCTTAGTTTCCAATCATGTTTTATAAATTGTCTTACACTAATATATAAATTTAATTTGAAAATTTGTTGATAAATTTATATATATATATATATATATATATATATATATATATATATTCTGTGGAAATGGTGTTACTTTATCGCTCAATTTGAATGTTTTCTTTGTAAATTGTTTGCACCTTCATTTTTCTATTGGAAATTTTTCTCGTGCTTGTTTTCTAATTGTTTTGTATAATAATATATCATACCAATTACATTGTGCTTAATAACACCATCGATGTAATGTTCAATATTTTTTAAATCAGGATTCTGATAATGAGAGACCTTCCTACCATCTTCCATTTCACCCCAGCACAATGTAAAATCAAGAGAAGGATGAAAAAATAACACAACTTGGAGAGGAATCATACCAAGCATGGTTTAGTCAACCACCTACTCAGTTTCCACTTCATATAGTGAAAGTAGTTATTCACATGTTGGAAATGGAGGAAATGAAGTATAGTTCTATATGGATGATTTATTACGCCAAAGGAGTTCCATGGATGCAATCTTTTTTCATACATTTCGGAACAGTGAGCTAAGGGATGACACTTGTATAACTGAAGCCTTCTTCGAAAGGCTTAAATTGGAAAATACCACACCTCTCTTTGAACCTCGTTGGTCGAATTCTACATAGTTTCGGACAACAATGTTACTGTACAACTTGAAATCAAAGTATGGCATGTCATACGTCTGTTTCTCAACAATGTGGAGAGGGCATCCACTAAATTATATTTTGAGGAATCTTGTTACACAATCGTCATTGAAAATGGTTGATTTTATGAATGTTAAACGACATTGTACATATGTATTTCCCACTAACTATAGGTTTTTCAAAGCCATGTTACTTCCAAATAATTATGTCTTTCCTAGAAGCCACAAAAATACAAAGAAAATGTTGGGTCTTGAGCACATATCACATCATCTATGTCCCAATGATTGCATTTTATGTAGAGGTGAATATGTAGACAAAGAGATATGTCGAAAATGTTTGTATGAAAGGTACATAGATTGAATAACAAGGATAAAGGACATGATCCTCCTCATAATATATTGGGGCACATGCCTATAATTCCAAGGATTCAAAGGCTATTTTGTTCCAAAGAATTAGCTATATTGTCGAGATGGCATGCATCACATTGAAATGAGGAAGGAGTATTGTGAATTCCAAAATATTGAATAGACATGAATCATATAGATTATATATGGCTCGATAAACTCAAGGATGAAGTATGAAACCTCCAATTGAGCACAACCATTGATGGAATCAACCCATATTCCCATCCAGACATCACCTATAATATTTGGCATGTAGTAGTGATCAATAACAATACCCCCACATGGTTGTCTATAAAGAAAGAACATCTTATGCTGGCTCTTATAGTCCTCGCTATAATACAAGTGAAGAATATGGATGTTTACCTACAACCATTGATCAAAGAGTTTAAGGAATTATGGGTAGTTTTGCAGGTACATGATGCATGGATACCCATCCCATGAGAAAGGAGTTTTAAATTGTATGGAATGTGTGCATATACCACACATGATTTTACATCGTTGAGAGCTTTCTCAAGGAAATATGTTGATGGATTTTTTTGTATTCAAAGCAATATTTTTTTGGAATATTTAATTCATTGTGACCATCTTTATCTTCAACAATGAAAGTGTGCTCTATATACCATAACATAACATGTCTTATATCAAAAGGTTATCATGGATGTAAAATTTTCTTACATTATATGAATTCTAGGTGGTCCAAATACCTACAAAATGCAGTGTTCAAATTATCTAGGGTATTCCTCTGAGAAAAAAACCCTTATAGAAGAGCAACATCTGCTTTCAATGGTAAACTAGAGAGGATCCAAACACCTGAAATAATGACATCAAATTATTGGATTAGGGCATATGATAAATAGAAGGAGAAGGAATTGTAGAGATTTCATATTAAGATGGGGAACCTATGTTTGATAATATTGAATTCTTCGACATGTATGATGTGAAAATGATCAAAGGGATGAAAAGGAAAATGATATTTTATGAGATCCCATATTGGGAGCATCTTAAGATTTCCCACTTACTAGATCCCATGGATATATTTAAAAATGTTTCAAGTTCTTTGTTGATTCACATTACATCCAAAAAGAAGAACAAGTTGTCTTCCAGGAGGTATCTTATTTCTTCAAATACTAAAAAGAATCATTGGTCAATACAAGAAAATAGAGGAGGATGGCAACTCTTTTTCATTTAAAAAGGGTTATGTTCAATCGAATTTTAAGAAATAAGATAATGATTTGGAAAAGACAATTATATTCGACATGAAGGCACATTTTTATGGGTATTCTTTATGGAACTGCTTTGCTTTGGATGAAAAGTTGTCGAGTTTGAAATCACATGACCATCTCAACCTTATAAATGTACATATGATGTCCAAAAATGTGTTTATTATTTTTTTATATATTTAACCACACAAGTTAAAACAAAAGTAACTATTTGTGCTTAATTTATAGTGTCATTATCCATTGTTTTTGCTTGGGTGTGTGGACCATGAATTTATCGATGACCTACGACATTGTAATATCCTAAATTTTGGATGTACCATTTATAGGCATGAGCCTATTGATCATGATGTCTATATTGATGTTTTATTTTTATAATGGGAAAAGAACCCACTACATATGAACATGATGATTTGCTTTGTATATTGGGCATAATCCAATGGTTGATGATATATGTGTATATATGTTGGTTGTGTTCGTCATGGACCCTAAAGAACATGATTGATGAAATGTTTTGTGTTGGGCGTGGACCCTGAAGCACATATCAATGAGATGTTTTGCATTGAGCAAGAGGCTCTAGAGCACATGAGTACTTACATTTGTGTTGAGAATAAATCTCTCAAAACACATGAAAATAGAATTTGGAAATGTTGGGCATAAGCTCTGAAGCATTCCATGTTGATGTTGAGCATAACATCTAGAGAATCGGATCCTTGGCCATTGTATCCCTAGGTGTATCGTACAAATACATCCTAACATTTAGTGTTGAGAGAGAGCTCTAGAATTGCACTATGTTTGTAACTCCTTGTTATAAGCGTTGAGTATGGGATCTGGTAAACACTAGGGGTTACTGAAAAGATTAAAATCACCTCCGAGTGAAAATGACTCAAGAATAATATTGATCTCACCATTCTTATTTTTAAGTGATTAAATAAAATTTCAAATTTATGTATTCTCATCAAGTACTGAAGAACTACCACATTATACGAGGGAACTCCAACATGCAAGAATCTTTAGAGTTGCCTAGCCTAGTAGACATGAGCCATCTATCTACTTGACCTACATAAAGAAGTGTCGTTAAGTCTAGGGATCATGACACATGATGCTCAAAGACAAATTTTAACAAGTATTTTAATACTGTAGAAATTCAGTCCAGCAGTAGATTAATTTTACCCACAACAATTATCAATTGATCATGCAAAATTGCTAACAATGGAGACTGAATATGGAGCTGTAACACAAAATTATATTAACTGAGTGTAGAATAGCCAACCATGTAATAACATAGGTTTCTGAATATATAGAATACATGAAAATATCAAATGCATAAGGAGGAATCCAAAACTAGCATAAAGCAGGCTTACCCAAAATAGGAAAATCCCCCATAGGTGTAAAAAGATGATCCCTGATCTGTCATGAGGCTCACGAATTGGCAAGGGTGCATGGGCAAGCTAATGAGTGATGGAATGGCATATCATACATGCTTTTGCATGGAGGAAAGAGTGGAGGATGAAAGGGGCAAAAAACAAGTTCACCTCACATAGTATTACTTTCCTATGTGCCTTAAAACACTCAAAAAGCAGGCAATAAAGAAGAAAAAACAGAAGGGAACCTAGGAGGCCAGGAATAAAGAAGATTTGATTCCTAAGGATTTCCCAAGCGCTACATGAGTCAAAGATGGCAACTTTGACCTCTATGGATAGGCAAATAGCAACTTGCACATGGTGGGACTCATGAACTAGGCAAATAAGACAAAAAAAAAATGAATTAATGTCTAAGTGGGTAATACTATGGGTTTGATTATTCTAACACCCGCCCTTAATCCTAACTTTATGAGTAATAAATCAAAAATATAGGGCATAGAAACAAGGCTTAGTCACCCTTTTACATACTGCAAGTCCATATGAAACAAGGAAAGAGGCAAAACCAACTTGGGAAAATCCTCCCTTAAACATGGACTATAAAACAAAATTGTATAATCTTGTCTTCACTCATGCTTTCACAGCATGATCAGAAATCCCTAGTAGTGATTTGAGATTGCTGAAGGTCTTCTCACAAAATGCTTTGGTGAAGATGTCAGCTACTTGTTCTGAAGATGAACAGAAGAGTAGGTGAATGGTGCCATAATGCAAAAGTTCTCTGATGTAGTGCATATGGATGTCAATGTGTCTGGTTCTCTACTTCTGAACTGGATCCTTGTAGAATTGAATGGTACTCTGGTTATCACAGTAGATGGTAGTTGAGTACTCAGGTTCGAAACCACACTCTCCAAGTAAAACCTACAACCATAGACATTGAGTTGCTGCATTAACAACTCCTCTGTACTCAGCTTCTATAGATGAGAGTGCAATGGCACTCTGTTTCTTGCTTGACCAGCTGATTGGCCCTTCTGCAAGCATGAACACATACCCTCAAGTGGACTTTCTATCTGTGCTATCACCTACCCAATCACTGTCAGTAAATCCAATCAAATCAAGATCAGATTTTGCCTTATAGAAGATCCCATGTGTCCTTGTTCCCTGAACAAAGTTAAGGATCCTTTTGGATGCTTTCTAATGGATCTAATGAGGCTGATCCATGAATATAGAAGCCACACTTACTGCATAACAAATATCAGGTCGAGTATGTGTCAAATACAATAAACATCCAATCAATTGTCTATACAGTGTATTGTTTACCATCGGTGGAGAATCATCTTCCTCCAGCTTTACTCCTGAAAGGAAAGGAGTTTTGCTTGCTTTGCAGTCTTGCATTCTGAATTTGATCAGCAAATCCAAGACATACTTGGACTGGTGCGCCTTTATTCCAGCTTTTTTTTGAGCAATCTCAAGCCTGAGAAATCGACTTAAGAGCCCCAAATCTGTCATGGAGAAGGCTTGGTTCATAGCTCCTTTTAAGGAAGCAATCTCAGCCTGTGAGCTTCCTGTAATGAGGATTTCATCAAAATATAACACAATAATCATTAATGAACCATTAAGAGACTTCAAATAGACATTTGGATCTGATTTTCACCAAACAAAATTCAGAGATAGCAAGAAGCTATCTATCTTGTCATACCAAGCCCTGGGGGCTTGCTTTAGCCCATACAATGACTTTCTCAACCTGCACACAAGAGAAGGGTTAGTAGAAAAACCTTGAGGCTGATGCATATATATCTCCTCAGTGAGATATCCATTTAGAAAGGCACATTTTACATCCATGTGATGTACCTCCCATTGCCTTGAGGCTGCAATGGCTAGAGCTAGCCTAATGGAGTCCATTTTTTCCACTGGGGCAAAGGTCTCATTGTAATCCATGCCATGAACCTGTGAGTAGCCTTTAGCTACCAATCTAGCCTTGTACTTCAGTGGTGAACCATCAGCAGAAAATTTGGTCTTATAGGCCCACTTACACTGTACTAGTTTTCTCCCTGGAGGAAGATCCACTAGCTCCCATGTGTTGCTCTTCTGGAGTGAACTGAACTCCTCCTTCATGGAAGCTGGCCATCTTGGATATCCTGCTGCTTCTTCATATGTTTTAGGATCAGAATCCACCATCAAATATCATTTTTCAGCAAACATAGGATCCTTCATGCACAGACCACTCTCAAATTGAGATCTAGTCCTCCTTGGGTCATTGGGATCCCCAGCTAGCTCACCTGCTGCATGTAGTGTCTTGGCTGCCCATTTAGGCCTTGTGGGGCTGTTTGGTTCTGAAATAAACTCATCTCCATCAGTAAAATCAGAATCAGCATGTTCAACAAACTCTTTACTTACTTCTTGAGGTTCAGGTGGTGAAGAGGCTTCACCAATTTCCACTTCTGCAAGGGGTTCTTCTTCAAACTGAACACACCTTTCAATGAAGGATTTGTTTGTGCTCATGTTTACCAACTTGTACCCTTTTGAATCTTCAGAGTATACAACAAAAAGACACTCTTGGCTTTGGGGCTGCAAATCCTTCCTCTTCTCTGTCGGGATTCTAGCCCATGCCTTAGAGCCAAAAATCCTGAAATGGGTCACATCTGGCTTGTGCCCACTCCATGCTTCAAAGGGAGTCATGCCATAAAGCTGTTTGTGAGGCACCCTATTCTAAATATAGGCTTCACAGTTGATAGCTTCGGCCCAGTACTTTGGTGGCAAAGTTTTGGCCTCCATCATGCATGTTTCCATCTCCTTTAGTGATCTGTTCTTCCTCTCAGCAACACCATTTTGCTGTGGTGTGTAGGGGATAGAATGCTACATCTGAATACCTGCATCTGCATAATAGTTAATAAACTCAGAATTGACATACTCACCACCATTGTCAGATTTGAGGACCTTGAGTTTCCTTCCACACTGGTTTTCAACCAAAGCCTCAAATACTTTGAATAGGCCAAAAACTTCAGACTTGTGTTTCATGAAGTGAACCCAACAATACCTGGAAAAATCATCAATAAAGGTCAATGCATATTTGGCCTGAATCATGGACATATGAGGGAATGGGCCAGCAACATCACTGTGAATCAGCTCGAGCGATACAGAGGTTCTCTCATGACTAGCTTTCTCAAACTTATGCTCTGGGTGTTTTCCTAGGATACAGCCTTGGCAGACTCCTTTGGAAAATTTTATCTTGGGCAGCCCTATGACCATTTCTTTCTCACTAAGATCAGACAGATACTTGTAATTTAGATGGCCAAATCTTTCATGCCATAGCTTGCTAGCTTCATTAGCATGGATAAGAAGAGCAGAGGGGTTTGAGTAAGGTAGGAAGTGTGAAAACATGTATACCTTTTGAGCATGATTCACTACTCCTTTTGCAATGAATCTACCACTTGAGATTTATGTGATCTCAAATTCATTGGGGAAGAATATGACTTTCTTAGGAGACTTATTGTGGGTCATCTGGTACACTGACAGAAGGTTGGAGGTGAGACCAGGGACATACAGCACATTGTTGAAGTTACCATGATCAAGATCTATCCTTCCTTTGCCTTTACTTTCAGTGAGAGAGTCATCTCCCAGTACAATAGATGGTCCTTTTGACATATTCAGTGAGGAGAAGGCCTCCTTAGTCCAAACCATGTGTCTTGAAGCTCCAGAATCTATGATAAAACTGGGTGAGCTTGATGTGCCAACAACTAGAGCATGAACTCTCTCTTTGTCATCGGAACATGATCCTCCTTCTCTCTTCTTTGAGCTTTCTAGAAGGGAGATGCCACTCTTTTCCAGGAGATTGGTCAGCATATCAATCTGCTTTTTCATACAAGAGCTTTTAGTGTGATTTCCCTTCGAACAGTATGAGCACTTGTTCATTTCACCTTTGTTTTTCTTCTTCTAGGTATTTTTCTTGGGACCTTGTTGATCCTCTGGAGACTGCTTCTTGTCTCTTCTTTGCTCAGGTGACTTTTTAGCTTTCTTTTTTCTTTTTGAATCCACCCTCAAATCTCCAGCAATCAAAGCTTAATCTTTGGATGGTTTGATGGTGCCCATCATCACCAACTTCTCTTGTTCTTGTGTGAGAGATTCCATGAAATCTGCAAGGCTAGGCATCTTCCAGGTTCGAGCTGTGAGTTTTGTGGCATAGAAGGTCAAAACAAAAACTCAGTAGTTAGGTCCTATCTTTGAGAGGATGGCCAATACGAGCTGATCATCTTTCTTTTCAATACCACGCTGCTTCAGATGCAAAACTAATGCTTTGAACTTGGAGAAATATAGTTGCAGGGATTCAAAGCTACTGGGACTCAGAGAAATCAGCTCATTTTCGATCTAATGTCCCCTCATCTCATCTTTCTTTCCAAAAGATCAGAAAGCTTCTCCCATACTTGATCCGGTGAAGTTAATCCATCGAGATGGAAAAGGAGGTCTCGGGAAATACTGAGACATAGGAGGCCATAGGCCTCATCTCTCCGATTGTGCCATTTGATCTTCTCTGCAGCAGCATTGGGATCTGCTTCTATTGCCATAGTCACCCTGTAGAGGCCTTTCTCTCTCAACAGTATCTCCATCTCTTCTTTCCATTCAAATAAATTGAAAGGAGTCAAGATAGTTTTCTGTGATTGATCCATATCTTTAGAAAATCTGTCCCGGCTGTCAGTAGAAGGCTCCCAGTCTTGATGTCGAACCTGCAAAACAATTTTTGAAGGAGAGTAACAACATACAATGGCTCTGATACCATGTAGAAATTTAGGCCAGCAGTAGATTAATTTTACCCACAACAATTATCAATTGATCATGCAAAATTGCTTACAATGGAGACTGAATATGGAGTTGTAACACAAAATTATATTAACTAAGTGTACAATAGCCAACCCTATAATAACATAGGTTTATGAATATATAGAATACATCAAGATATCGAATGCATAAGGAGGCATCCAAAACTAGCATAAAGCAGGCTTACCCAAAATAGGAAAATCCCCCATAGGTGTAAAAAG
This sequence comes from Pseudotsuga menziesii, assembly GCA_001517045.1. Taxonomy (NCBI): domain Eukaryota; kingdom Viridiplantae; phylum Streptophyta; class Pinopsida; order Pinales; family Pinaceae; genus Pseudotsuga; species Pseudotsuga menziesii. The sequence goes on along the minus strand of LPNX010020095.1, from coordinate 195,200 downwards.
CTGATCCCAAATCTGTCATGAGGCTCACGAATTGGAAAGGGTGCATGGGAAAGCTAATGAGTGATGGAATGGAATCTCATACATTCTTTTGCATGGAGTAAAGAGTGGAGGATGAAAGGGGAAAAAAACAAGTTCACCTCACCTAGTCTTGCTTTCCTATGTGCCTTAAAACACTGAAAAAGCAGGCAATAAAGCAGAAAAAGAAGAAGGGCACCTAGGAGGCCAGGAATAAAGCAGATTTGATTCCTAAGTCTTTCCCAAGTGATACATGAGTCAATGATGGCAAGTTTGACCTCTATGGATAGGCAATTAGCAACTTGCACATGGTGGGACTCATGAACTAGGAAAATAAGACAAAAATAAATGAATTAATGTCTAAGTGGGTAACACTATGGGTTTGATTATTCTAAAAAATACTACGTATTTTATATATAGTATGTATAAAGAATTAATTATGATTAATTACATAATTGAATAAAGAAAGAAGAGAAGATCCACCAATTATTATTTATTATTAAATGATTAATAAATAGTGAAATATCTATGAAAGAATAACTAGGAACTAGTCAAAAGTTCTTAGCTTAAGAATTGCAAATTACCCGAGTAATTTAAAAAGGGTTAAACAAAGAAATCAAGGATTTCTTGATTTAACTAGCCCTTTGACTAAAAAGTCTGTCTGTAAAGGATGAAGCCAAGAAAAGGCTTAGGGTTCTGATTTTCATCTAGGAGAATTATTATTCTACCTGTTTTTCTCTTAAGTGTTTTCTTGGAGAACGTTTCCTGGAAGGAAAAGAGGATTGATTCAGAACTGATTACTGGTTAAGAAACCCTACCTTAGGAGCTCTAAGCTACTTGCATGTTGGAGTCCAGCTCGAGGGGGTCTGGATTAGAACCAAGAATGGTTTTGGGTCATTGTTGGGAGGAACATGGTAGTTTCCAAGTGATTTGGTCATCAAACAGAGGTCAGATCTACATTGAATTGTTAATCTTGGCTATTTAAGTGTGCAGGTGTAGCCATTGATAAAGCTTCAAATTCAAGTATGAAACCCTTGAAGACCTATTCTATTTCTTTCCTAAAGTTTCATTACTATTTATGTTAAGTAATGGCTGCAATGAAATTTCTAACCCTAATGGTTAAGTTTTATGGTCAACAACCTACTAGGGTTTGTATTTGCAATTTGCTAATCATAGGCTTGATAATTTTTATTATATGTTGTACATTACTAGGGTTTGTAATTTTGAGTTGATTTCTGTATTATTTCCATGCTTAGTTTATGTGTAATATATCCAGGTTTTGTTACCAGTTAGCATATTATTGTTCTACAGGTTGCATTACTCTGCTGACATATTTCATTTGTCAGCAGAGGGTTGTTTTAAATTCAAAATTCATTCAGAAGTACATGTTGAATATATATAGAAATACACATATAATAGCATTCAAATAGTTTTGTAATTAATTTACTATTTATTTTATTTATAAACTAAAGTACATAATCTAAATATTCTAAACTAAATCAACTAAGTACAGACAAATACTTAATCTAAGATAACAACTGATTAAAGAACTTCAAGGTCTGTCTCAACAAGTACAAATTAAATATCATAACATTCCATTAAATAAACATAATTATAATTAGGAAACAGAGAAGGCATCATGACCATCCATGTGGTCCAATATCAAACCTCTATCGTATTATTTAAATTCCACAGTCTAAATCGCCTAGTCAATACTCGCATCCATCCCTTTACCCTGGAGTGCCTTCATTTCCACCTACAAACAATTCAAGGATGTCATGAGAAGCATGACCATGCCATGGAGAAAACAATGAGGCAATACATTTTACACAGAGCTGGTCTAGCTTACCTTAAAATCGATGGAGGTCGCCTCCCTTCTCGAATTGTGCAGAGGCCACATAAAACCCCATTTCCAAAACCACATAATGCACAAATAGAGAATGCAAAATCCTTTGCCAAGTGTTTTCACCAACCTTTATTGTATTAATGGCATCAACTGGTGGCCATTAACGCATCCATGAACCCTCACCATAGCTTATGGATAAACGTTATATTGCATACCAACCAAGTCACAAGGTTAAACCCTTTATCCTATAGTTTTGCCACCTTTTATATCAGCGCAGAATTAATACTTAGGACATTTCATTTATACCATAGTCTCCCAAACTTATAGTATGTGGAGACCGTAACACTATGGTATAGTGTTTACAATGTTATCCCCTTAGCATCAAAGTTTATGTTATCACATGACCCTTTACTAGGTCATATAGGTAGCGTATGTGCATAGGTATTTAGTCAAGGTTTTGTAGTATTTAGGAATCATGGAAAACATAGTATTCCATGATACCCTCGCTAGGAAGAACAAGCGTAAGTTTCCAAACCAAGGTGGACCTAGAAAATAGAAACCAGAGAAGAGTACATAATTAACCCGTAGATAGATAATTATAATGGTAAGGATAGTAAGATAATTCACAACATCTAGTTAATTAACTAAGAAAGATAATTAATGAACATAGTTCTTACTTGAGTCATAAAATGGAACGGTAATAAAAGTGCAAGGCGAAACTGGAAGTATAACTAGGAACCAAATTGCTTCAAGTAACCAATAATCTTAATGTTGCAAGAGTAACCTGTAATTCAATAAATAAGGTGCCTTAGTTCGTATGAACTAAGTAATCCTGCATAAGGAAGAAGGACCTTACCTCTTATATCGCCATGGGAGAACAAGTCCCTCTACTCCATCACGTTGTTCCCATCAACAAAGTTAATTTAGTTTTTATTAAATAAACAAAGTACACATGTGCAGGAGCAAAACATTGATCTATACAATTCTTTAATTCACCGACAGTAATAATTAAGATATATCAATAGTTTAAATAGAAGAATTAATACATAAGAAGTAAGAAAACTAATAGTCACTAAATGGATAAGAGATTAACAAGACAGTGGGCAGATTCTAAAGAGATCGAAAGCATAAGTAGCACCTATGTTTCCACACGAGTAATAATGATCCTCTTTGGGTAGTTTTCACTAGCCTATAATTTTTATTTTTTTTTCAAATTTTGGGGACATTACTAGTGGTATCATAGCCTAGTTTCAATACTGAGAGACTTATGGACGCACCAGGAATTCACGCAGAGAAAATAAAGTATGATAAGTAATTTTGTTACTCACTGAAAATTTTGCTGCTATTAAAAAATTTTGTGTTTCAGAATTTTTTTTACAGCACTCTTCAGTTTATGAATACTGAGGAAGAAAACAACTAGTAGGAAGAAATCACCACCCCCACTCTGGAAGTGAACTTGGTGGTCGAGCTAAACTCTGATGTTCTGAAAACTTTGCACAGTCTTCAAGCTGAACTGAAAAGTTTCAGAGAAGATAGTCTAAATGAAAGAAAGGAACAACAAGCTATAAATGAAGCATTATTGCGTAACATGATGGGGGGGATCCCGCAAGGTAAACCTACCCAGTCCATCAACAGATCCAAAAGAGAACCGTACCATGAACAGGCCATAAGCCTAAGAAAAGAAGAAAAAGAAGGCACATCTGAAGCAATTAAAGGAGATCATCATAGTCCTACTAGTGATGGCTCACTTTCTTCTAGGAGAAAGAGGCAAATAAATGATGACAGTCTTCAAGGGGAGTTTCGAAAAATAAGACCCTCGACCTATGAAGGTGAAGTAAATATAGGAGAAAAGACTGAAGAATGGTTGCTGGGAATGAGTAAGTATTTCCAGGGTCATAACTATTGAAGTGTGCTGCAGGATAGGCTTGCCATATACTTTCTGAATGGTAAGGAAGCAAGATGGTGGCGATATTTAAAACACACCAAGAAATATGAGCTGTGAGAAATAAGCTGGGAAAACTTCAGAAATATTTTCCAAGAAAAATACATGTCATAAATTTTCTTTGACCACAAGGTAAAAGAGTTCCATTGAACTGCGCATGGGGTCCATGACTATGGATGCATTTTCTAGATCTGCTGCATTATGCATAGTATATCAAGGAAGAGAAGGTGAAGATCCAGTAGTTCCTAGGATGGCTTCCTCCCAGTTTTCGGGATAGGATTGAATTTTACATGCCAAATACTTCCAATAGGCCTGACTCTGTTATGAGCATGGAAATTTACGGTAAGAAAACTAGAACTGAAACAAGGAAAAGTCTAGAAACTTTTCTGATAACAGCAAGCCTGGATCAAACCCGCAGCCTTATAGAAAGCAAAATAAAAGATTTCAAATGAACAAGAACTTCAACAAAACTGGTACGGAGCTTTATGTACCAGCTTCTAATCATAATAAGCAAGTGGCAAGTGGAGCCAATGCTACACCTTTAGCGATCAAGTCCTTGAACTATAACGGGCCACATTATTTCCAAGATTGTAAGAACAAGAACAATGGAGTCTTGAATAACCTACAAGAAGAACCTACCATTGAGGATATAGCGGGAGCCATGTGAATCTATGCAGCATTAGATGGATGATAGGCAGACCATCAAGCTACAATGGTTGAGATCCAAGGTAAGATCTTGAACACCGCTATTTCAATACTTATTGATCCCGGTGCTTGTCGGATCTATGTTGCACCTAAAATTGTTGATTTATGCAAGTTAGGCAAAGTAAATCATGTTAAACCTTGGTTGGTACAGTTAGCCACTGGTACGAAATTGAAGGTTTCAAAAATTGTTAAAGAATGTGAAGTAAACCTGAATGGTTTCCTTACTAAGGTAAATCTGAACATCCTATCTTTAGGATCGTACGATATTCTTATAGGCATGGACTAGTTGGAACAACACCATGTCGTGCTCAATTTTATACACAAGTATATCTTGTGTACTGATAGCCAAGGGAACCAAGAAAAGGTTCAAGGCATCCCAAAGAAAGTTTCTGTAAGACAAATCTATGCCTTATAAGTGAAGAAGTGTGTTAGGAAGGGCTGCAAGTTGTTTGTGGTGAACATTTGAGATGAAGAGTCTGATAAAGAACAACGCATAGAATACTTCCCTATTCTTAAAGAATTCAAGGACGTGTTTCTTGAGGAAATCCCCAGATTACCTCCGAAACCAGATATATACTTTTCCATCGAACAAACCCCAGGATTAGTTCTGTCATCCAAATCCACATACCACATGAGTGCACTAGAATTGGTGGAACTCAAACCGCAGTTGCATGATTTAATAAAAAAAGGGTATATCTAACCCAGTATGTCTCCTTGGGGAGCACCAATTTTGTTCGTAAAGAATAAGGACGGTACAATCCGGATGTGCATTGATTACCACCAGCTGAACAAAATGACTATAAAGAGTTGTTACCCGCTCCTTAGGATCGATGATTTGTTCGACCAGTTAGGAGGAGCCAAAATATTTTCAAGGACTGACCTATGATCCAGGTACCATTAGGTAGGGAACCGAGATGAATATATTCCCAATACCACCTTTCGTATGAGGTATGGGAAATACGAGTTTGTAGTGATGTCATTCGGGTTGACCAATGCACCTGAAAACTTTATGTGTATGATGAATAGAATATTCGGTAAATATCTGGATAAGTTTGTACTAGTCCTTATTGACAACATTCTGGTTTATTCCAAGAATAACGAGGAACAGGAAGAACATCTTCGCATAGTACTTCAAGTGTTGAGAGAACACCAGCTCTACGCTAAGTTTAGCAAATGTGATTTTTACCAACCACAAATACAGTACCTAGGTCACATTATATCTGAGACAAGAATAGCTGTGGACACGAAAAATATTTGAGCCATAAATGATTAGCCTACCTCGATTTGTCTCACTCGCATTAGGTCCTTTTTGGGTTTATCCGGGTATTATCAAAATTTCATCGAGAACTTCTCGAGAATCACTTTCCCCATGATGGCTTTGCAGAAGAAAGAGAACAAGTTCTTATGGACTCACAACTGTGAAGAATGTTTTCAAAATATTAAGAAGGTTTTGATGACCGCACTAGTGTTGCGGATTGTTGATCCTGATGGAGATTTTGTTGTATGCACGGATGCAAGCAAGGAAGGACTTGGAGAGATCCACTTGCAAATTGATCATGCGATCTGTTATGAATCGCGTAAATTAAAAGAGCATGAGAAGAATTATCCCACACATGATCTTGAGCTAGCGGCCATTATCCACTCTCTGAAGACGCGGAGGCACTACCTCATCGGGAGGAAGTTCCTTCTAAATACTGACAATATGAGTCTAAAATATTTATTTGATCAAACCGATCTGAATGAGAGGCAAGCTAGATGGTTGGCTTTCCTGAGCGAGTATCACTTTGAAGTAAAGTATATTAAGGGAAAAGAGAACAAAGTTGTTGATGCTTTGAGTCGAGGAACTCATATGGTATATGAGGTGACCCTGAGTCAAACTAATATAGATTTTCATGAGAAGATTAGAACGGCCAACAAGGTTGACCCGTTCTATGTGGAAATCCTCAAGAAGGGCCAAGAGGACCGGTTGTTTTAACAATAGAAGGAATACAACGTGGATGACTCCGGACTACTATGGTTTAAGGATAGATTGTATGTTCCAGATGGAAGGGACATTTGGTCCAACATCCTCATATAATTTCATAGTGCACCCTACTCGGGGTACCCGAGATATCAAAAGACGATATCTACCGTCAAGAGACACCTTTTTTGGCCTAAGTTAAAGGCCGAAATTGCAATGTTTAATGTGAAATATCAAGAATGCCAGCTATTTAAAGATGATCACCACGACCCTTCAGGATTGATACATCCATTTCCCATTCTGGAATGGAAGTGTGAGGTTATCAGTATGGATTTTATTACTGGCTTACGGAAAAGAAAGAAGCAAAATGATTCCATCTTTGTAGTCATTGACAAGATGTCAACGGAACCATACTTCATCCCCATAAAATCGACCTACAAGGCTATGAACATTGACGATATCTTCCTAAAAGATATATTTAGATTGCATGGGATACCCAACGCAATTATCTCAGATCGAGATGTTAAGTTTACAGGAAACTTTTGGAGATATTTATTCTCTAGATTGGAGATGCAGCTAAACTTTAGCACTGATTATCACCCGCAGAAGGACAAGCAAACTGAAAGAGTAAACCAAATTGTTGAATACATGCTGTGAGTGTATGTCATGAACAACTCCACCAAGTGAGAGGACTATATACACCTTGCAGAGTTTGCATAGTGACAATGGGTATCAAGCTTCCGCCAATATGAATCCTTTCGAGGTACTCTATGGATGGAAGTGTAGGACCTCGGTTACTTGGGACAGTCTAGTAGATCGACTCATGTTAGGGCCTAACCTATTATTGTACTTGGAACATTTATTTAGTAAGGTCTAGGTAAAACTTAAAGAGGCACAAGACTGTCAGAACATTTATGCGGATAAGAAAAAAAAAGATAAAGACTATCAAGTAGGTGAGCATGTCTACTTGAATGTGAAAGCAAGATAGAGCTGATTGAGCTTATGTAGGTGTGGTATGTTAGCACCTAGATTTTTTGGACCTTTTGAACTTCTAGCCAAGAAAGGACCAGTGGCTTATGAACTAGCATTACCTGTGCACATAAGAGTTCATAATGTTTTCCATGCATCTTTATTAAAGAAATATGTTTATGACACTAAGCATGTCATTGATTGGTCATTATTACAGGTGGAACTTGAGGGGGAATTTTCCCCTGAGCCTTTGCATGTATTGGATAAGAGAGAAGTGCAGCTTCAGAAGCACATTGTAGTCCAATTGAACATGCAGTGAAAGCACTTTGAGGTAGATGAGGCTACCTAGGAGAATGAGGCCACCATCAGAAAGGCTTATCCTGCCTTGTTTCATGTTATCATTCAAATTCCCTAGAACACCAGGGATGGTGTTGTACTAAGCGAGGAGGGATGTAATATCCCAAATTTTTGACCTACCATTTATAGGCATGAGCCTATTGATCATGATGTCTATATTGATGTTTTATTTTTATATTGGGTCAAAGAACCCGCTTCATATGAACATGATGATTTTATTTGTATATTGGGTGTAAGCCAATGGTTGATGATATATGTGTATATATGTTGGTTGTGTTGGGCCTGGACCCTGAAGCACATAATTGATGAAATGTTTTGTGTTGGGCGTGAACCTTCAAGCACATGATCGATGAGATGTTTTGTGTTGAGCGAGAGGCTCTGGAGCACATGAGTAATTACACATTTGTGTTGAGCATAAAGCTCTGGAACACATAAAAATATAATTTGGAAATGTTGGGCATAAGCTCTGGAGCATTCCGTGTTGATGTTGAGCATAAGATCTAGAGCATCAGATTCTTAGCCATTGTATCCCTAGGTGTATCGTACAAGTACATCCTAGCATTTAGTGTTGAGCGAGAGCTCTGGAATTGCATTACATTTGTAACTCCCTATTATAAGCATTGAGTATGGGCTATGGTAAGTGCTAGGGGTTACTGAAAAGATTAAAATCACCTCCGAGTGAAAATAACTCAAGAATAATATTGATCTCATCATCCTTATTTTTAAGTGATTAAATGAAATTTTGAATTTCTGTATTATCATCAAGTACTAAATAACTACCACATTATATGAGGGAAATCCAACATGCAAGGATGTTTAGAGTTTCCTAGCCTAGTAGACCTGATCCATCTATCTACATGACCTTCATAAAGAAGTGTCGTTAAGTCTAGGTATCATGACACATGATGCCCGAAGACAAATGTTAACAAGTATTTTATACTATGTATTTTATACATAGTATGTATAAAGAATTAATTATGATTAATTGTATAACTGAACAAAGAAAGAAGAGAAGCTCCAGCAATTATTATTTATTATTAAAGGATTAATAAATAGTGATATATCTATGAAAGACTAACTAGGAACTAGTTAAAATTTCTTAGGTTAAGAATTGAAAATTACCCGAGTAAATTAAAAAGTGTTAAATCAAGAAATCAAGAATTTCATGATTTAACTACAACTTTGACTGAAAAGTCTGTCTATAAAGACTCAAGCCAATCAAAGGCTTGCGATTTTGATTTTCATCTAGAGGAATTATTATTCTGTCTGTTTTTCTCTCAAGTGTTTTCTTAGAGATCTTTTCCTGCAAGGAAAACAGGATTGATTCAGAACTGATTACTAGTTACAAAACCCTACCTTAGGAGCTCTAAGCTACTTGCATGTTGGAGTCCATCTCGGGAGGATCCATATTAGAACCAGGAATAGTTCTGGTTCATGGTTGGGAGGAACGTGGTAGTTCCCAAGTGATTTGGTCATCAAATAGATGTCATATCTGCATTCAATTGTTAATGTTAGTTATTTAAGTGTGCATGTGCATTCATTGACAAAGCTTCAAATTCAGGTATGAAACCCTTGAAGGCCAATTTTATTTCTTTCCTAAAGTTCCATTACTGTTTATGTTAAGTAATGGCTACAATGAAATTTCTAACCCTAATGGTTAAGTTTTATGGTTAACAATTTGCTAGGGTTTGTATTCACAATTTACTAATCATAGGCTTGAGAATTTTTATTATATGATGTACTTTACCAGGGTTTGTACTTTTGAGTTGATTTATGTATTATTTCCATGCTTAGTTTATGTGTACTATATCTAGTTTTTGTTACTAGTTATCATATTATTGTTCTATAGGTTGCATTACTCTGCTGACATATTTCATTTGTCAGCAGAGGATTGTTTTAAATTAAAAATCCCTTCAGAAGTACAGGTTGAATATATATATATAAATACATATATAATAGTATTCAAATAGTTTTGTAATTAATTTACTATTTACTTTATTTATAAACTAAAGGACATAATCTAAATATTCTAAACTAAATCAACTAAGTACATACAAAAACTAAATCTAAGATAACAACTCATTAAAGACCTTCAAGGCCTGTCTCAACAAGTACAAATTAAATATCATAACATTCCATTAAATAAAGATAATTATAATTAACCAACAGAGAAGGCATCATGACCATCAATGTGGTCCAATACCAAACCTCTGTCCTATTATATAAATTCCACAGTCCCAATCACCTAGTCAATAATCACATCCATTTACATAACTCAAATGTTATAATCCACAGTCCTATATTTACAGTCATCCTTTTATAAAACATAAAGTGTTTAAAGGTCCCATATAAATCTACACACAACCGTTGCATCACATTAAACAATTAATAACTAAAACCCATTTTGCCAACAGAGGTCATGACATTGAATCCTATGGATGTCCAGACACATGAAAAAAACATTAGTAATGAACCATAAGCATTTTATATACAAACAATAAGCAAATCTCATAACCATCTTCACGCAGTCACGCTACAATAACCAAATGATATTGTTGGTTTGCCATAACCCTAGCTGCTACGATCATACCTTTTAAATACAAATTACATATGAAAATGCCAACTAAGCTATCACAGTAGTTGGGAGAGGCACATTTCATTCATGTCATAGCCTACACCCACGTTGAGCCATTACCAAAAACAAAATTTCAATACTCTATTTAAGACAAAGTCTCCTTTTAATGCTAACATAGAGTATACGGTGGCAAGACAATGGGCTACGACACCATTTCTACAATGGCATAGCCTATGGAATAATGCCCCAAGCTCTAGAATATTTTGCAACATAAAATACAAACAAAAAAAATGGAGTGTTATGCATAATTAAAAAATACAAAGCACTATTTAAGTAAATTCCACAGGATGAAAGCCACGAATCGAACCCAGTAAGTCAATGTTTTAAAATGCAGCATTAAAATAACTACACAGTCCCAAATTTTACATAGTATAATCTATTAAAATGTTGAACGAAATTGTATGCATTCCATACCCAAAATACATTACAGTCTTCATATAAAAGCCAACGCGTAGTACATTTACATAGAAGGGCACGAATCCTCATATACAAACAATCAAGTATTAATAATGTTAAATGGAAACTTGTGAGCTATAACACCATTACAAGTAATGGTGCAGCCATGGATCATATGCCAAATCTCCCAACGAAATCCAAAAACCCAAAGCGAGCTACATTATAAACCCTGAAGGCAGATTCAATAAGTGTCGCACGAAACCCCAACCCTGTAAAAAATCCCAACTCACAAATGCCCAGAAAGAGAGGAGGCAAGTAAATATTTCTAGCAGGCTTACCATGGTTGTGAAGAAGGAATCCCAAATCGATAGCGTATCCCTATGCAAACCCAGGAGCATCTTCGTTTCCACATGCAAACAATTCAACGGTGTGATGAGAAGCATGACCATGGCATGGAGAAAACAACGAATCAATGCATTTTACAAAGAGATGGTCAAGCTTACCTACAAATCGATGGAGGTCACCTCCCTTCTCCAACTACGCAAAGGCCACATGAAACCCCAATGTCAAAACCACATAATGAACAAACAACAAATGCCAAATCCTTTGCCAATTGTTTTCACCAACCCCGATGGAATTAATGGAACGAGCCGGTGGCCATTAACGCATCCATGAACCCTCACCATCGCCTATGGATCAACGTTATATTGCATACCAACCAAGTCACAAGGTTAAACCCTTTATCCTCTATTTTCGCCACCTTTTATATCAACGCAAACCTAATACTTAGGACATGGTATTTATACCATAGTCTCCCAACTTTATAGTATGTGCACGCCTTAACACTATGGTATAGTTTTTACAATGTTATCCCCTTAGCATCAAAGTTTATGTTATCACATGCCCCTTTACTAGATCATACAGGTAGCATATATGCATGGGTCTTTAGTCTAGGTTTTGTAGTATTTAGGAATCATGGAAAACATAGTATGCCATGATGCCCTCGCTAGGAAGAACAAGCGTAAGTTTCCAAACCAAGGCGGACCTGCAAAATAGAAACAAGACAAGATTAAATAATTAACCAAGAGATAGATAATTATAATGGTAAGGACAGTAATATAATTCACAGCATCTAGTTAATTAACTAAGAAAGATAATTAATGAACATAGCGCTTACGTGAGTCGTAAAATGGAACAGTAATAAAAGTGCAAGGAGGAATTGGAAGTATAACTAGGAATTGAATTGCTTCAAGTAACCAATAATCCCGATGTCACCTGAGTAACCTGTAACTCAATAAATAAGGTGCCTTAGTTCATATGAACTAAGTAATCCTACATAACAAAGAAGGACCTTACCTCTCAGATAGTCATGGGAGAACGAGTCCCGCTGCTCCATCACTTTGTTCCCATCAACAAAGTTAAGTTAGTTTTTATTAAACAAACGAAGTACACATGTGCATGAGCAAAACATTGATCTATACAAATCATTAATTCACCGAGAGTAATAACTAAGATATATCAATAGTTTAAATAGCCAAATTAAGACATAAGAATTAAATGAACTAATAGTCACTGAATGGATAAGAGATTAACAGGACAGTGGGAAGATTATGAAGAGATAAAAGGTATAAGTAGCATCTGTGTTTCTGCACGAGTAATAATGATACCCTCTGTGTAGTTTTCACTAGCCTATATTTTTTTTTTCAATTTTTGGGGACATTACAGACATGCAATATATAGATTATTTTCATTTGTACAGTGGATCACATCAAAGGATATTTACATTGCTAGTATTACCTAGGGGAGACAAGAGATAGCAGAGATTGCATGTTTAGGAATGAAATATCGTTGAGTTTAATGGGATTTCATATTCATCTACTAATTCACTTAGTCAATGAGTTTGAATAAGTTAGGGTGGTCTTGTGTTGTTGGATGTTCTTCTTTAAGAGGTACATGAAAAAAAAGAATATTTTTTTGAAATAGGGAGAAACCCAAGGGGTCTATGGTAGAGAGGTATATAGACATATGCCACCCTCATTTGATAAATTTTCTTATAGGTGCATTCATTCCCATCTATGTGGGACTATAAAGATTACTTTCACATTGGGGATGCTGATGATGAGTGTTTTACTCAATACTGTGGAGTGGAATTCAAGTTCAACCAACCTAGTCATGCTAGCCACTCTAATTGAAAATTGATAGGAGGGATGTTGTCTTATGTCGAAAAGATGGAACAATTCATTCAAGTGGAGTTTTCATCTTTCCAATGTTTTATTTTTAGGTGCAGGTGGTTTGACACATTCGATAGGAATAATGAAAATGAAGATCGTGATAGTGGCTTGATATATATCAACTCTATAAATATGAGGGATGAAAATAAGGATCCTTATGTTTTCCCAAAACACTGCAACCAAATGTTCTTTTACTCATATGTTTTGGATGGATATTTGTGGTTCATATTAAGACATGCTCCTAAATCTAAACATGTTTTTGAGAACAACAGTGTTAGCATGCCAACCAAGGAATATAATGAGGGTAATGGAAATGGAGAGTGATATTAACATTTTTTTTCATCAATTACAGATTGAGATATCATTTTTTTACCATTATCTTTGATTGTCTAATTATTGTTTGGTTTTCATGTTATGATGGTGGAAATAGAAAGTTGATTATTCGATGTAGTGTTTAAACAATTCCGGGTTGTTAACAACTAGTATGATCTGAAGTATGGTTTATGCATTTGAGGTAATTTATGATTGTATGGAATGATTATATCTCATTGTCCAAATTTCTTGTATTATGTCTTGTGTATATGTATAAATACAACATGAAAATAACTTACATGATTCAATATTATTTTTTGAAAGTAAAGGCTAACAGATTCTTTGAGACTTGAAGGTGTTCTCTAATTTCTATATTAATATTGCAATAATTCTTGTATTATATGATATTTTGTGATAAACAATCTTAAGAATTATAATTGCATTAATTTATGACATCCCTATTATATTGATGTAATGTTTTTATGGTATATGATTTGTTTAAGTTCAATTAATTTATGGCCTTTATACCAATGACTTAATTTATGGCCTCAATAACAATAGAATTTACAAGAAAATTTAAGGTGATCTACAATGACTTAATTTATGGTTTTCATAACAATGAACCTTACAAGAAAATTAAAGGTGCTCTCTAATTTCTCCAACAATTTTTGAATGTTTGTATTTCATCATGCTTTTGTTTTAAATTATAATGCTCACAATTATAATTGCATTAATTTATGACACTTTTGTTATAATGTTTGCAATTTTTTTAGTGTTCTAAAGCGTCCTAGCTTGACACTTATTAATTTATTAAGTCACAAATAATAAATAAATAAAATAAATAGTCTCTAAAATTTGGGATATTACATTCTTAGAAGGGTATCTTTGTTTCTTTGCCTTTAATAAACAAACACAATGGATGAAGTGGTTTCCCTATACAAAATGGTGGTAGAACACATATTTCCATACTTTATCATAAATGTCACTGGATTTATGGCTATCATCCTCATTCCATCACAACATACTTCAAAGAGAAATGTAAGGTTAAAGTACTGCAGGCTAGCACAGAGAACCGACAAGAGTTTTTCTAATTGTTGAAAGTTAACTTGTTTATAACACAAAATATGATGAATAAAGAAGAATATCAACATCATAGTGAAAGAAAATTTTAAACGGGGGATTGATGATTCTTTATAATACAACAATACAAATAGATGTTCTCCAAGTAGAAAAGGGACATTAAATTAGTACCCAAGATTTAGGTCCCTATATTTTGTTGCAAAGGATTGAAAGTAAGGATTACAAATTGGAGTTGCCTCTATCATCCTGTGTAAATATAGACTTACATTTCTTCCCTAATAATGTAATTAATGAGATCATCTCAATCAAGACTATTTTACAACATATAGATGAAAAAGATCAAGCTACAATGGGATGCATCAATTATTGAGAACATCATCAAGTGGAAGAACACTATAACATAATGTTTACCATTCTCATAAAGATTTTTTTAAAATTTAGATTTTCATTTTTATTTAATGCAGAAATAAACATAAGTTTAAATGGAAAAAGAAAGGGAATAATCCACAATATGCAAAATGAATAGAAGAAATAAACATAAATTGAAATGGAAAAAGCAAGGGAATAATCCACCATCTACACAATGAATATAAGATAGAGATTTAGAAAACCCTAACCAAAACATAGCTAGGAGGTGAGGACTGTGTTCTTTGTGTTTTCAAGTGAACCATGGAATGGTAATACAAATAAGGTGCACACAATAGAGAGGGCACAAACTATGAAATTACCTTGGAAACTTTATCTTGAAAGGCTGCTAGAAAATCTTGTCATTCATTTATAATGCTTTAATATTTTACTCAGGTAAGCTATGCTCAACTATGGAACAATAAAAACTATCAATTATTTTTTTCATTTGGAAGCTGCAAAATATAGAAAAGTGACTAACCTAACATGTGTGAGTATTTACAAAGTTTCCACTCAATAAATGATTAGATGTTTCACTTATGGTTAACCATGCCAAGGCATAACCTCGACATATGAATTATCCATGGGGTTTTCACTTAGTGATACCATATCATGGCTCTTTCTTTCATGTGATATTAAATAATACCCCTAATTTCAGTAGATATTGATAATTACTTACAAAAATGATTTTTTTTAACCCTCCTCCCAATACATATTTCGAATTAAAAAACCCCTATTTTTACAATATATTCCTTATTTTTACTAGAAATTTCATTTTATACCCCCCAATGCCTATAACCCCCGAATACCTTATTCTCCACCACCCAATACCTACAATATATTGAACTTATTTTTCAAAATGAATCCATAGTGAAATTACCATTTAGATTATTTTTGTACTATTAGAAACTTCTCCATGTATAATACACTATCTCAAATAGTTAAACTTCTAAAAGTTTGTCTACCATAACTATTATTTAAGCCCTCAAATGTTTTCCAAAAAGTTTCCTACTCAAATCAACAAAGTAAAGCATACACATAATAAAGCATACACATAAGATGGACGCATTCAACCCATTACCTACCATTCCTCCACTCATGAAAATTTGATCATATACCATCACAAAGTCCCATAAAATCATGTTTGACTGCCATAACTATTCTTTAAGTCCTAAAATGTTTTCCAAAAAGTTTTGGACTGAAATCAACAAAGTAAAACATGCACATAAAATGGGCCCTTCAACCCATTACCTACCTTTCCTCCACTCAAAAATAAATCATATCACAAATTATATAATGATAAAAATTTGATCATATACCATATATAATCGGGTTTGACTGCCATAACTATTCTTGAATCCCTCAAAAATGTTTTCCAAAAAGTTTTGACTCAAATCAACAAAGTAAAACATGCACATAAGATGGGCCCATTCAACCCATTACCTACCATTCCTCCACTCAAAAAAATATATCACAAATTATATAATGATAAAAAATTGATCATATACCATCACAAAGTTCCATATAATCCATGTATTAGACTCACTCACCGGAATAATCCTCTTACAAAATATAGTTGAATATAGCTGCAACACCGAAGACAGGAACTATATTTATTGTTACTATAGTCTTTCTATTCTGTTTACAATTAAATAAAGGTACAGTGCATTCGTTCACCTTTGTGTTTATGTGTAACAGTAACAGTATTCATATGCTGTAGTGTTTCTATTCTGTGTGCGATTAAATAAAGGAACAGTACATTCGTTCGCCTTTGTGTTTATGTGAAACAGTAACAGTATTCATATATGTGAGCTTATCTCGATCTTGCATCTAAACAAAGCAATTCAACAGGCGACGAATATGGAAGATCCCCTTCTAACATGGGAAGCTCATAGTATATATGCAAGATCCCCTTCCAAGATGGGAATCTCAAATGTATATCAGGAGTTTGCAGTGCAAATGGCCTCTATATCAAGTATCAAATATGCAACCCTAACTTTGCAATTTCTCTATGCAAATCATATCACTAGGGTTTTGATGTGTTTGTAGATATTATTCCTCATTCCGGATTGAGATGGGTAATAGCAGGCCTTAAATGCTTGGGGCCATTTCTTATGAATTTCTTCAGCCCTGCGCGTCCATAGAACTTGGCAAATAAAATAGTGCCAGTTGCGGGAGATTCTACGTGCTTGTCCAGTGTGGCATGTCGTGAGAATGGCGCAGGATTGGGTGCAGACATTTCGCAGAACTAGGCAACCATTGCAGCTCATACTCATTGTAGATAAGTCTGATCTGATGAAAACGATAACAAATATATTACATGGTCAATCTATTTGCCGACAGAATAGGGCAATCAAATATACATAATCAGCAACAGAACTGCAAGCAGCAAATATGTGGAATACTACCAACGAAATGAGCATGTAGATTTGCTGCGCCAATATTTTGCTTGAGAAATAAGATATCAGTCCTGTGAATTCCGGTTTTTTTTTTTAATTACCAGGACGGCGTTATTGGAGACTTTGTTGGGCCAGTTCGCAGTGTTTAAACTACTATAGATTTATCTTTAAAAAAAAATTGCTAGATTTTACCAAGGGATCAAATTTTTCAGTTATAAATCTTTTTATTAAAGTGGAAATGTTTATGGTTTTAACCATTTTTTCCTATTTTTAGAAGATTTTATTATTATTATTGGCGTTATAATAGTCTTTGCTGTCGATTTTAACTGAACCTCCCCTGTTCAATGAATCTTTTTCGACGACCCCAGTTCATTGAATCTTTTTCGCCGACTTTGTAAGTCCTGTTAGTGCAATATGTATACCATATCAAAATAAAATATAAAGGCTAAGAGAGACAAGATCAGTTAACATCGGAGAGGTACCGAGGACCAAGCCTCAACTTTTACCCAAATCGTTATTTTTAATATTCATAATCCCTAATTTCATGGCTACTTTGTCTTGTTCCTTATCGACATTTATCCACTCCAATAGTTTATGTCGTCTTCTTGTTTTAGGATGAGAGACAAGTTTGAGCTTACTTCGTCTTGTCATGAAATCTCTTAGCAGAAAACTATTTTAAAAGTATCCAATGGAATTATAAGCATACATAAATTCATATTAATTATATTGAGTATGCATACGATTAAGGTAAGTAATTAAATAATTATTTATTTATGTTTGGTTCATGGATATCTGGTCAAGTTCTAAGGAGTCCATTGCATTCTAATTAAATGTATTAATAATAAATTTAAACCACCATCATCATTACCTAAATTAAAAGTATTGTAATGATATTGTAATCAGCATTTTATGACTTTAAAATGTATCGTTATTTTATGACGTTAAAATGTATCATTATTTTATGACGTTAAAATGCATCATTATATGAATTTAAAATGCAGTAACAATGATGGTATGAATTTAAAATATAATAATGATAAATTTTATGAAGAATATTTTTATAAATTTAAATAAATATTATAATAGTAAAAATATGTTAATAAATTAAAAATATATATATACATGTTTAATATATTTATATTCAAAATGAATCTATTTAAAGTATAGATTTATTTTAAATCTATATTTAGTTTCTTGGCTCTCTTAGTCATGTGTTATGGTATCATGTATTATTTTAGAAAAGAAACTCAATGTATTGAAAAGTAAAGGTAAGGGGATAAGGGTTAAGTGGGCTATGCTTAGGATCATTGTAGAGGAATGTTGTAATAGTAAATCCAATCGTTTATGCTTCTTTATGAACTCTAGGAAAGAATTAGATATGGTACGCAGAAATAACTTGTGGAATAGATTAAAATAGCTAGAGGTTCCATTTGAGATGAGACCTTCCGTGATAAGGTAGTAAGAAACATTAATTGCCAAATTTAAGAGCATAGAGGGGTGGTCAAAACATATTAATTGTAATATTGGAGTTAAGCAAGGTTGTCCCCTCTCCCTTACATTTTTGGCATATACATTTATAAGCTAGAAGGTATTTTAGAAGTTCAACAAGATGCATTGGAACAACCTTATGTCCAATAGGAATCATCATCCTTCTCTATGTTGATGATATATATCTTATGGGAACATGTCTCTTTGATCTTAATAAGAAATTAAGAATTCTCAAAGATTTTTACTTTAATATGGGTATGACTATTAACACCGACAAAACAAAAGTTATGATTATCAAATATCAGAGGGTGAGTTACACTATTTTTTCTTATGACAATATAAACATTCACGAAGTGTTTTTTTTCAAATATCTCAAAATTTATATTCATCACAAGCTCAGTTTGTACTATAGCATCGAGAAAAGGACTAATAAATGGCAGAAAGCTTATTTTCGTCTTGAAAAAATTGCAACTCAGCAAACGTTATGAGGTGGGGAAAAAATAAGTTCCTTTTTGAACGTCTCATGCCTACCATTATCCTGTATAATTGTGAAGTTTAGGGTCGCAACATCCACAGAGAGTCATGGAGAAATATTCTGCAAATAAAAAAGCAATTAATCATGTATAACCACAAAATTAAAAGAAATAAACCCTATCATATTCTCCTAATAGAAGTGGGTATCAACCCCATCAACATCATCACTATGACCAGGTACGCCATATACAAGTACAAGATAAATAACATGGAAGATGAGGGCCTTCCTAAAATCACTTTAAAATCTATTCACAATCATCTATGATTGAAGAGAGGATGGAATAAAGGAACCATGTCCTCATTAAACCATCATAGGATTGAAAAAAATGTCACTTTGCAAAATATCAATAATATTAAAAAAAAATTATCGCATCTAAGTTTAAAGAGAAAATGTAGGGTGAGATGGATTTCGAGGCTATAAAATAAAATTAAGATAGTTTAAGAAGATCACTAACCCAAATATGAATGATCAAAAGTGTCTCTTTAATTTGAATAGTTCAGAGGAGAAAATTAATATAGCTATGATAAGAATGAACTCTCACGAGCTACATAGTGAAACAAGATGTTGGACAATTCCTACAACACCATGGATGGAAATGATTTGTCATCTCTATGACACTATGAGCATTGAAAATTGAAGTCACTTTCTCTTATAGTTCCCATTGTACACCCACACTAAATCATAATTTCATCATCATTTCTACAATACAAACCCCCCTGACATTTTAACATGTCAAAACTATGCAACATATAAAGCAATAGATTTCAGAGCTAAATTGAAAGAATAGACAATGTAAGGTGTCCAAAATACATGTAAGAGAAATAAAAGAAAGTATAAATGAGTCTAGAGCTAACAAGTTCAATCTATAAAATGACCTTTTCCATCAATGGATCTTGTGCTAAATTAAGAGAATGAGCAAATTAGCGATGGAAGGTGTCCTAAATGAAAACGCCTTTGGATATTTAGCTTCCACAACCATTCCAATATCCTTGCAAACATCTGCATTCTTCGTAATTATTTTTACATAAGAATCAACACCTATTTCTTCAAGGAGTTTGATGAAAACTCACACCTAGGTTATCCATCCAATGTATTTATGAAGAGCATCCATTGCTTTCAAGAACATTGATCCATTTTGGGAAGACACCATGAAATTCATGAGTGAATGGCATGTTGCATCCATCCATCCATTAGAAACAATATTGACACTAATTGAGGGCCATGCTAATCTTTTTGGCTTGAGAATTTTATCCACCTTTTTCTTTTCCTTCACAAATAATGTGGTTCTAAGCTTCTTTGGACCAAGAGGCACATAACCATTTGGAGCTCGATCAGTTAGACTTCGACACATATCAATAAATAATTGTGACCGTGCAACACTAAATGAAATGAGCTTGAGGTATAAAAAGAATGCAATGGTAAGCTCCACCTATTCTCATGTCTCTTGTTGGAAAATAATGTCCATTGGACCACTTAGAGTTGTCCTCTTTCTTCTTGGATGAGTATTGACCTAAATCATATACCTTCTAGAGGGTTTCCTCAAGAATGGAAGACGGTCCTCATTATTTTCTTACTTGCTTGTTGCTTACACCTTTTCATGGCCAACATTATCCTCTCCTTCCATCTCCCTTCATTGGGTAAAATTCACTACTTTCGATGCAACAATACAACAAGAGAGACCCAACAAATTTCCCTTAGCCTAGTAATAGGTTCTCTTGAACTCATCTTGCAAAAATTGCAAGTCCACTCACATTACCTCCCCCACCAACCTTTTCCCCGGGCCTTTGTTTCCCTGTCACATACTTCAACAAAGGGTTATTTTTCTCTTGGGCTTGTTGTCTTGATAAAACAAGGTTAAATAGAGATTTATATCTACTAGAAATAGACAGACCACTAACATGAGTAGATGAACCTAGGATTGGAGGAGTAAGGGGAGGGAAGACACCATATGGGAAATTTATCCCTCTATTTTTCCCTTTACCAACTTCCCTAGATGATTGAAACATCTTTCTTGTTTCTTGATGATGAGCTTGCAATCCTCCCAATGAAATACACCTAAAAGTAACTTAGAAACCATTTCAAATCCTCCTAATTCTCTTAACCTGCAAAAAAACTCACTATCCCACCTCTCTCCAAATATGAAAATGACCAAGAGAAAGTAAGAAAAAAATGGTTTTAACCCTTTTGAACCCTCCTTTTCACACTTTTTGTTCTCTAGAATCAGGACATGATATGCGCAGTGTGGTACTCGATTCAAACACCTTCCCAACACATGTTTTGATTGTGCCTTAAATTAGGACACGACAAAAATATGTTTTAGACATGTGTTTGCATCATCTCCATGCCCAACACGATGAAACGAGACATAGAGGGGATGCTAGACGTTTCTAGATTCGTATACCTCAATTAATTCTAAAATCAATTTCCTTTAATAATTAATTAAATACAGTGAATTTATAAAGTTCTGAGAGGTATTATTGATGTTTTCCACATGTTAGGCACAAAAGTATGTGGAAATGTCTCTCCAATCTACAAACTACAATAAATGTTTCCTTTGGGTATTTTCTGGATGTTTTTTAATCATTTTAATGTTTAAATGAGACTATTTTGGATGGATATGAGTCGTAAATCCTTGAAATGAACTAAACATCCTATTTGAATAATTTACTATGTACCCACAATTTTGGCTAGTATTGTTAACGACACTTGCCATTTGTGGTGTTTCTTCCTTTTGTCCTACAAAGGCCTTCTCAATGTTAGTAATTGGCTGAGTAGATGCAAGAATGTTAATTTTTTCACCAATTAGCATTGTCTGTCATTGCTGAGATATTATGCTTTGTTTTATTTTATTTTATTCAGCTTAAATATCATGCTTATCTCGTGAAATAGTTGTGTGTCTTATGCTTCGTTTTACTTTATTTTATTCACACTTAAATATCATGCTCATCCATTTAAATAGTTGTGTGGTAGGCTAAATTAACAACCTTTTACGATATCATGTTTTATGGTCTAATAATGAGGTGATTCTTTGCATGGAAGGAAATACATACTAAATACAGTTGCTAGTCATCCATGGAATCGATCACTTGCCACAAAATCCTCCTACACTCAAATTGTGTATTCTTGGGAAACTTTCCTTTACAAAATAATAAACTATGTAGTCTTATGTTTTTTATTGGCTTTATTTCTTTGCAGTTAACATGTAGTATTGTTAACGGAATTTATGATTTAGGTACCATTATGGGATTTCAACCTAAAATTCGTGTTTTTTAAGTGCATAGTTTGTGGATATTTAAGCTAGGCACTCCAAATCCTTTTCCTAGGTTTTTGTTTGAATACAACATTAGGAAAAAAGGTTAACTTTGTAACATCTCTAAAATTTAATAAATAATTAAAAATGTATTTACTGTATGTAACTTTATAGTTTCCTAGGAATAAATCCAAGAGACTTTATACTTTATGCTTTCTCAATATTTACAAAATGTCTTTATGTAAAAAAATGCAAGACTCATGTTCATATATTTAGCGTTTCTTGTAGACATGCTTCTTTTTAATACTTTATGTCGATACAACGTCATGCATTCTAGTATATACTATCTTGTGGTTATAGCTACTTTTAAAACTTGGTTGGTTGCATGTCGTAAAACTATTTTTGCTCTTCAGTTTTTGTTTTACTTATAAGCTATTTAAAGGAAAATGTCATACTATTAATTAGCCGTTAAGCATAACGAATGAACCTTCGTTTTCTCTTTGTGCAGGTGGATGAGAGCACCCTTAAGTTTTGCTCAGGAACAAATCCTAAACTACAAGGCATCAAAACAACATAAGAATAGGTGGCTGTAATATCCTGAATTTTGGACCTAACACTTATAGGCATGTGCCTATTGATTATGATCATTATCTTGTTGTTTTATTTTGATATTGGGTCGAACACCCCACTGCATATGAACATGATAATTTGTTTTATATATTGGTTGTAAGCCAATTATTGATGATATATGTATATGCTTGTCTGTGTTGGGCGTGGACCCTAAAGCGAATGATTGACAAGATGTTTTGTGTTGAGCGAGCAGCTCTGGAACACATGAAAAGATAATTGGATTTGTTGGCCATAAGCCCTAGAGCCTTCCATGTTGATGTTGAGCATAAGCTTTGGAGCATCGAATCCTTGGCCATTGTATCCCTAGGGGTATCCTACAAGTACATCCTAGAATTTAGTGTTGAGCGAAAGCTCTGGAATTGCACTATTTTTTTAACTCCCTGCTAAAAAGAATTTAATAACTTCTGAGTAAAAATGACTCAAGACAAATATTGATCTCATCATACTTAATTATAAGTTATTAAATGAAATTTCAAATTTTTGTATTCTCATCAAAGTACTGAAGAGCTACCATGTTATAGGAGGGAAATGCAACATGCAAGGATGTTTAGAGTTACCTATCCTAGTAGACCTAAACCATCTACCTACTTGACCTTAATGAGGAATTGTCATTAAGTCTAGGGATCATGGTATATGATGCCCCAAAGACAAAGGTTAATAAAATGTTATATTATTATGTACTTTATACATGTTATGTATAAAGAAATAAATATATTAATAATATAAATAAATGAAAGAAAGAAGAAGAGCTCCATCAATTATTATTTATTATGAAAGATTAATAAATATTATAATATCTATAAGAGTCCAATTAGGAACTAGTAAAAAGTTCCTAAGTTAAAATATTAATAATTACCAAAAGTAATTGAAAAGGATTAAATCAAGAAACCAAGGTTTCTTGATTTAACTGTCCCTTTGAATAAAAAGTATGTCTATAAAGACTCAAGCCAAGGAAAGGATTGGGGTTTTGATCTATCATTAGAGGAGTCCTTTTTATGCCTACTTGCTCTCAAGTAAATTCTTGAAGAAACATTTCTTGGACGGAAAAGGAGAACTGACCCAGATCTGATACACTAGATAAGAAACCTTACCTTAGGATCTCTAAGCTACTTGCATGTTGGAGTCCAACTCGGGGGGATCCATATTAAAACCAAGAATGGTTTTGGGTCCTAGTTGGGAGAAACGTGGTAGTTCTCAAGATATTTGGTCATCAAAATCAAAGGTTAGATTTGTCTTAAATTGTTAATGCTAGTTATTTAAAAAGTGTGCAGGTTCATCCTTTAAAGGAGCTTCAGAAAAATTACAAGTATGAGTTCTTAGTATGTCAAGTTCATTTCTAGGGTAAATGATGGCTCATTTATGTAAATGTTCTTTATATATTTCAAACCCTAGAAATGATGGTTCTGTCGATATATCCTAGGGTTACATTTCTTAGAATTTAACCCTAAACTGTCTATGATACTTTCTAGATCAATTGATGGATAAGTCAGGTAAATGTTTTCAATGTATCTCCTAAGCCTATGTATTTGATTTTTTAGTTAGACTCTGCTAGGGTTTTATTTCTTAAATATTCCCTTGGGTGGTGAATGTTATCATAGGTTGTATATAACTAGGATTGCATCTTTAAGTTTGTTTCTGTACTCATTCAATATTCATAATTTGTTAATGTAAACTAGGGTTTGATTTTTAGTAACTAAGTAATCGCCCTCTAGGCTAATTACTCTGCTGACATATTTAATCTGTCAGCAGAGACTTGTCTAAATTTATTTCCAACTAGTTGAGAGGTAGGAATTCACATATTTTCTTTATAATTACTAACTTCAACCTAGATTACCAATAAAGGAACTATGATCTAATTATGCATGAGAGTAAACAAACGAGAAATATTAAATATAAGTATCTTAGTAACAAAACTAGAATATAAACTTAATCAAGAGTAAATAAACCATTAATACCTCACAAGGTCTGTATTATTAACTATAAATTAAATAACAAATCAGTTTTCATTAAAATAACAACATCATAACTACATGAGCACAGGAGGAATCATGACCATCCATGTGGTCCTATATCAAATCCATGATTATATATATATATATATATATATATATAAGCACCCACAGTTCTATCCGTTCCATCTTAAACAACCAAAATCCATTTATACATAATCCATTAAACAAAATTACATAACTCATCAACACATTACACAACATATTGAACAACATCAAAATCATATTATAAACCTATGTATTACAAACAGATATAGGGATCAAATCCTATGGGCATACAAGCCCAGCCTCTTCTTATTTATTAAAATACAACTCCTCACATTAATATCCAAATAGATTCGAATCCTATGGTGTTTCATTTGCATACACACTATGACCACGCTATACATAACATGTATGCGGGAAATAATTTATAAACAACCACCATGCTGATGAAACGAACTGCGGTTATGCTACAGCATGACCTCGACCAACATTTAAATACACATAGTCCATTTATAGTCTAAACACAACAATGAATGCCATCGTGGGCATATAACCCTTGGCTTCTATAAAACCCATGAATTCATAATATTAAATAACCAAAAGATGCTCCGCACAGCATTCACCTAATTTACGGCAACACCAAGTTCAAATTACAAAGTATGATTTATATAACCAACTACTATGCTAATGAATCATCCTTAAAGTTGTTCATTAAATTATCTACAGTAACAATAGCACAGATCTATCGCAGTCATGATGGGAAAGGTTCAATCCATCCACGGCTTGGTATTTCAAACCCACGTTGTTCACCAATTACATCCCATTAAAATTACCCAATACATAAACTTGCACAAAGGTGTATTCTTGTTCCTAAATCTCTATCAATAAACCATTAACATAGCATTCACATTACACTCATGGTAAGAAAAATAACATGGGTCGTTTATTATAAACACAGAGTATATACATCATACACAGCATGGTGAATCACAGTGTCTCCACACAGTCCCTTATGAAACCAAAATGAAGTCTATACATGCATGCCAATGCGCTATGGCACCATTGCAAGCAATGGTGCAGTCCATGGCTTAAAAGGCCAAAAACATTTTATCAATACAAACCCAAAATTTATACACACAACCAGAAGAAGTGTAATTTCACTACATGATCAAAGCCATTGAAACATTGAATTAAACCCAAGTTTGAGTATTACATGCCCGAAGGAGAATTTTAAACCCCACAATGAAACCCCAAAACCTAAAAGCGAAGACAAAACCTAGTTAGGTTGAGAGATAACAAGCATTGGCTTGTTGGAAGGATTACTGTTCACCATTTCCATCATACAGGAACCGATGAAAAAATTTGAGCCACGACCCTCTCCACAGACCTCAACACCTGCAGCCATCCACAATACCGATGAGAAGCATGACAATGATCAAGTGCATCAATGTAAAGCCATAGAATTATTGATAAACCAACATGGATCTTACCTTCATGACAATGGAAGTCGCCTTCATTTCCCTTGCATAGAAAAAGACCAAAACCAAACTCAAACCTTGCAAATTACAAAACCATTGTGTGCACAAGCCCTAAGCTTCAGGCTGCCACAATTTCCATTAAAAATTAAATGCACCAGCTAGTGGCCATTAACGTTAAAGCCAAAATCCCCTTCTCCATATTCAAGTTTCATTGCAAGATATCCTTTAATACCACCCTGCATGCATAGTCTTAAACGTTGTTTCCATATGGTTCCACCATATGTTATTTCGCCAACCCCAAATCTTAAGCGCAGACCTTATGCTATTACAATATTTCATATATTAGTATAACCCATGCATGGTATGTGCTAGTCCTTAGTCCAGTCTTAAAGATTAGATAATGTAATTAACATGTAAAATCTAGGTCTAAAGTGTAGGACTTGTCCCTTCTTTTCCACAAGGCTCAAGCATAAGAACCCTTGCATATGGAGTATGCCATGGTGATATAATTAAAGATATAATATTAAAGGTCTGGCGTTAGGCCAAGATAAAAACCTGCATATAAGAAACACATAGGATATGTTAATACATTTAAAATGGAACAAAAGATAAGCATAATTATATTAAGATAATTAACAAATAAGATTACCTTACTATCAATCTGAAGCAGTGATGAAGCGTAATGATGAACAATAAGAACAAATAAAGATCAAACTAATCCAACATCCCTACTAAGCCTTTTAACACGAGGTAGAGGTGAAAGTAAATAAAAGAGGTTCCTTTGTTCAATTTACCTAAGTAAGCATGCATAACAAGTGATGATTTACCTCTCAAACCGTCATGGGAGAATGAGTCCCACCACTCCGCCCACTTTGTCCCCACAAACAAAGTTAAGTTAGGATGTGATAATTAACAAGTGCGACTATACAGAAAGGACGAAGCATATAAATCCAGTGACGACACATAAGCGACAAAATTATAAACCTCATACTAAAGTAGTAAACAACAGAATGGAATCATAAGTAAAATACATTAAAAGTAATAACTGAAAGTAAAATACAGAGTGTAAGAACAACTTATGAATCAACAGTGGTATATGAAGTATACGTTAGAGTTCTGCAAGTGAATAATGGTCTACCTAGGTAGTTTCTACTAGCCTATATATATATATATATATATATATATATATATATCGATTTTTGGGGACGTTACAGTGGCACACCTAGGCTTTAGAAACAACATATACCCTAACCTAATTTTAGATCGAACTTCATACTATATATTATACCATATACTATAAAATCCATAGTGGGGACACTATGCAAAATATTTTGGCCTTAAAATATGATGCGATGGTTGACATAAACCTTGGAACCAAGATGGTGAGAACGTTATGCAAAGGACATGACATAAATTCGTTCACATGAAGGCCATGTGATCACATTAAAAACTCCACATGACGAAAAATAGGAATGGTGCAAGACCCTATGTGTTTAATGCATCTCGAAGGACGTGTCTGTCTTGTAGATGGGCTTTTGTTTGGTTCTTGTTGTTCTCTAGTTGTTGCACCCGGCCTTTGGCTGCTCCACTTCATCACTCTTATGTACGTGAACAAAGATGCAGGAGCCAAAAATATTGGCCCTTGACACCTTCAAACCCGTCCAAGATTGATCCACTATTGGAAAATGAGAGATTAGTGACCAAAAAAATTACAAAAATCCACATATCAATGACCACTTTTGGTTTGGCGATCACCAGTGGCTAATTTACGGTCTTTTATTACGCGACCAAAATTGGTCATTTTTATTTTGGTCATTTATAACTTGTGAGTTGGTCATTAATTTGGTCATATATCTGGTCATTAATTTGGTCATATATTTGAATCAATGACCAAATGTATTACCACATTTATGACCAAATTAATGACCACATAACAAACTAGAATATGACCAAATTTGGTCGTGTAATAAAAGACCGTAAATTAGCCACCAAAACTGTTTTTTGGTCATTGATATGCGAATTTTGGTAATTTATATCTCATTGTTTGGTCATGTATGTCTCAATTTTTAGTCATTTTATATGCGAATTTTGGTCATTGATCTCATTTATTGGTCACTAATTTAGTCATTTTTAGTCATTTTATGTGTGGTTATTATATTTTACTAGTTTTAATGGTGTCCATTATTAATCAATATAATTTTTTAATATGATATTATGTTTAAATTAAAAAAAGAATCATACATTATTTATCATCATCTGATACATATGTGAATTATGCAATGTCACATTAATTAGTTAATTACAACACTTATAAATAATATAAAGTACAACCATATAAATTTTAAATCGTAAAAATTATATTATTTGAAATGTCAAGTATTACAATAAATATGAGTTTTCTCAAAAACTATCTCCATATAACTTTACATGAAAATCATCTAGTACATCGATACCTTTTCAAAATATTACAATTGCTAAACCATCCCACTTGTACTTGGCTGCTAAGCCATACTTAGATCCCGTAGTAGCTTCAAAACCATACTTATCAGCTTGAAACCCTCAACAACAAAATCTTCATACTCAATGGAAAATCCTCAGCAACAAGCTCTTCATACTCAATGGCCCACTTTCTGAGCTTTCTATCTACGGATGTGCTTCTATATCCGCACTGCATGTGCTTCTGAGATTTTTGAGCTTTATATTCCCATGCGTGATTCTGTATCCGTGCTATAGCATCCTCCCTCCTCATGCTATTATAAATCTTGCAAGTAAGGTTACCTACAAACAACACATGTTAAGCAATGAATTTTGCTGCTCATTAAAAAGAGAAAACAAATAACTGAAAAATGTGCATACTAAATTCACAAGATTTAACATGGCAAATTGAAACAATTCCAACAAACATCACGTGTACTCAAAATGCATAAACATTTAGAACCAACAGACCTACAAATACATGAACATGAAATACCTCTTAATAAGGCCTGAAGATCAATGGCATCATTGCGCAAAGAAATAAATTCTTTCAGAGAAATATATGAACGAAATTTGCACTAAATAATTTTTGCCGAATTTCCCAATACCTCCGTTCTTCTAACATCTAATTCAGCCATTTGACCCTCTCTAAGGAAGAAATAATCAACAACTAAAAGATCAAAAAAATTAACACCGATTCTAGTATATGAATAATAATGAGAAAATAATTCGAATAGAATGAGACTCTGTTACAGAAAATGACCCAAGGTGTCGGTTTCCTCTCTGGGAGTGTTTCTAAAATGGGAATGCTTGAGAAAAATATGAGAAATTTTTTTTATGCTTTTTGTTTCCAACGGTGGGCTCCACTATAACCCACCAAAAACATAAAATTGTTTAGGTTGCTTTATCTATTTGTGACGTTTGTGAGCTGATAATTGAGCTACATAATAAGGGGTATTCATAGGAAATATTTTCTGAGAAATATCAGGGTTTCTCTATTTTGAATATTTTTTCTGAGATTTTAGAATCTGATGAATCTTTGCTATTCATATTTCTTCACTCTTCTTGAAATTAGACTTCTTCATTATTCTAAGACACTAATGGCTGCTTCTGATTCATGTACTTCTATGGAAGAGACTTCAAGATCCAACAAATTTTGGTTATGTAGTGATATTGTGAGTTTGTCTTGAATTAATGAATCCTTATGCTTATCTATGAAAATCAAAATGCTTAAGGCTCTCTCTCCCCTTCCCCATTTCCTAACATTTTTAAAATTTGTGTTAGGGCTTTTAGATGGCACTATGCAACTAGGACCGGCACAAATCATGTATAGCAGTAATTCGACAGTATGCAGAGGATAGTTGGATTTAAGTTATAACCCAATATTATCAACTTTATAATTTATTTTCATACTCTTTCATGCAAATTTGACAATGATTCTTCAATTGGTTTATTTGACCTTGTAGTGCTCCTATTAATTAAGGTAGATTCTACATTTGGGGTATCATTTTTCCTGCAGGAAAGACCCCATTGGATAGTTTTCCATGGATGTATCCAACAGAAACTTGAATTGTCATAGATCATCTCTGAAGCACTTATCTAAGAATCACTCATTATAAAATAAAGCATCCTCATGCTTGTGGCTAAATATTTTAGTTTCCTTGGATTAATCTGTCTCAAGTTTAAATGACAAGAGAAGCAACTTTTCATGGGATCTCTCTCTTCAAGATAGAGGCTTGATGCCAAGCATGTTTGCAAGGAAAGTAGGGTGTATGCAGGACCATAATTGAATGAAGAGTCAAAATAGGAGATGGATTAGAAAAGGGGTATCAAAGAGGTCAGCCTATGAGTTACTGGTGTGTACAGATTCTTTGCTGTTCTTTTTCTTTAGGTATTCCTTAATCTTTCTTGGCCTAGTAACAGCTGTAAAATTTACATTAATAATAGTTTGGAATCCAGACTTCATACTTTCAAAATTATCTCTTTCGGTGTTAATACATTTTAAAAAAATCGGATATCAAATACATAATGGTAAATGAACTAATTAATTCCCCCCTTTTTTTCTATTCTAATTTGAGCAAAAGTGTTTCCTTACAAAACAAAAATAAAAGTTAACATGAGACTACCTTCTTTCAATCCAGACCTTGAATAGGGAAAAGTTTTGTACATATGAATGTGATCACAATGACATGAACAGTATCCTTGTGCATTGTCATTATAATCATATTATACCCATACCTAGCATAAATTATGGTTTGCATTAATGCACAACACTTGGTAAATTTTCTTATTGAAATGCATGTCCAATACAAGACCCATACCTTTTAGCTACACCATCAGGATGAATTCCAATAGCATCTAATGTCCCTTTATCATTGACAAGTCTAAACTGCCTCTGTAGTTTGGGCTCCAATACATCATATGCATGAATGAAAGGAATCATGCAAAGGCCATGTGTCTATTAAAAAGGAATAAGGATGGCAACTTGAAAAATAAATAAGATTTGTCCCTTAATAATTTCTAAGCTTGTGCAGTAGCATCGAAACCTCAACATGAACAAGTATCCTAGCAAAGAGCATGTCTAGTTACTCTCTGTGCAATCAATGGAACATTTTCTAATCACTTAGTGTCATAGATTAGGACTGCTACATGAACATTTTTTTCCTTGAAAAACACTACTTATATAAACAAAAAATATGATACATATATAATGTACAACCAAACACAAGACAAACCACTTGGTTGTGTCGTCCTTGGATGGAGATATTTTCCATTATATGGAGATTTCAATGAGTATAGGATTGCTGGAATTAGCTCTCCAGTGTTTGATGAAGTGTTACCATAAAGAGCATAACCTAGGATGTAGAAACATAAGATACGTTAGGCAAATCAATCACTTGCTATGATTTTGAAATACCTTGCTAACATGTTACTAACTACTGACTTATAACAAGAATATAGCTATTCAACGAGGATGCAGAACATAACTGACCAATCATAGATTCATAGAAAATCAGAAAGAAGGATAACTATCATTAATAATATAGGTCAAAAGGCTTTAATTTTCACATTTATAAACCTTCAAAAAACAGAATTTCCTCTATGAAATAGTAACGCACATCTTCTACTTATGATTACATATCCAGCACATAAAGCTTTTGTGTTCCCTTCAAGTGCCCATTAAATTGTTTGACCATAATATGAGAGAAAAAAATGCTTTTAATTGTCGAAATGTGGGGCTACTATAGTTAATGAATAAGAGGTGCAACCTTACCTCATAAGACAACTTGTTTGACCATAGGTAAGGGAGTACTTGTAAAATGGTCAAGGAGTTGCAAGATATGTTAACTCCCTATAAAATGGTAGATTGAGATTATTTTGACAAGCCTATCTAGATTCTGGCATTTGGTGAAGAACATATTAGCTTCTAAGAAATTTGTTGCACTGGGGAATGTTGTTGAGACCATAGAAGCATATAATTTATCATGATTTACCATTGTTTTTAAATTATATATGTTATAGAACACCTTTAAGATATCATTTGTATTGTATGCAGTCATTTAGAAGTTCATTTCTAATTAGTCTAGAAGTTTAAGGACAGGCCTCATGGTACAAACCTCATAGCTAATAGCTGTCGGATCTATCACAAGGAAGAAACAATCAAGCATCTTCTATTGTGCTGCAAGGTAGATTGAACTTTCTAGGACTCGGTTATAGAAGAATATTCTACTTTTAATTTCCCCCTTACACAAGTAGGGGTTATTTTTGAGGACATAGGGATGAATAGTTGGGTAGGAAGAGCCATATCAGATACTCAAGATTGGCAAGTATATCCTTATTATGGAAGATGTTGTTGAGCTACTTTTAAATAAAATACTAAAAAGTACACCGATTCTAGTATAAGAATAATAATTATAAAATAATTCGAATAGAGTGAGACTCTATTACAGAAAATGCCCCAATGTGTCATTTTCCTCTCTAGGACTGTTTCTGAAATGGGAATGCTTGAGAAAAATATGAGAATTTTTTTATTTTTTTTATTCTGTTATTAATGTTGCGCTCCACTGTAACCCACTAGAAACATAAAATTGTTTAGGTTGCTTTATATCTTTGTGATGTTTGTGAGCTTATAATTGAGATACATAATAAGGGGCGTTGATAGGATATATTTTCTGAGAAATATGAGGGTTTCTCTATTTTCATGAGATTTTAGAATTTTATGAATCTTTGCTATTCAGATTTCTTCACTATTCTTGAAATTATACTTCTCTATTATTCTAAGAGACTAATGGCTGCTTCTGATTCATGTACTTCTATGGAATAGACTTCATGATCCAGCAAAATTTGGTTATGCAGTGAGTATTGCGAGTTTGTCTTGAATTGATGAATTCTTATGCTTATCTATGCAAATCGAAATGCTTAATGCTCTCTCTCTCTCCCCTTCCCCATTTCCTAACATTTTTAAAAGTGGTGTTAGAGATTTTAGATGGCACTATGCAACTAGGACCAACAGAAATCATGTATAGTAGTAATTTGACAATATGCAGAGGATAGTTGGATATAAGTTATAACCCAAAATTATCAAAGTATAATTTCTTTGCAAAATCTTTCACGCACATTTGGCAGTGATTCTTTAATTGGTTTATTTGACATTGTAGTTCTCCTACTTAGTATTAATTAAGGTGGATTCTACTTTTGGGTATCATTTTTCCTGTAGGAAATATCCCAATGGATAGTTGCCTATGGATGTATGCAAAAGAAACTTCAATTGTCATAGATCATCTTTGAAGCACTTATTTAAGAGTCCCTCATTATGAAATAAAGAATCATCATGCTCCTGGTTGAATATTTTATTCTTCTTGGATTACCCTGTCTCAAATTTGAATAACAAGAGAGGAGACTTTTCATGGGATCTCTTTCTTCAAGATAGAGGCCTACTGCCAAGCATGTTTGCAAGGAAATTAGGGTTTTTGCAGGACCATAATGGAATGAAGAGTGAGAAATATGATACGGATTAGAAAAGGTGTGTCAAAGAGGTCAACCTGTGAGGTACTGGTGTCTATAGATTCTTTACTGGTTTTTTTCTTTAGGTATGCCTTAATTTTTCTTGGCCTAGTAACAACTGTAGAAGTTACATTAATAATATTTTCGAGTCCTGACTTCATACTTTCAAAATTATCTCTTTCTATGTTAATACATCTTTAAAAAATTCAGATATCAAACACATAATGGTGAACAAACTAATCAATTTCCCCCTTTCTTTTCTTTTCTAATTTGAGCAAAAATGTTTCCTTACAAAACAAAAATAAAACTTAACATGAGACAACCTTCTTTCAATACAGACCTTGAATAGGGAAAATTTCCATACATATGAATGTTATCACAATGACATGAACAAAATCCTTGTTCATTGTCATTGTCATCATATTATACCCATACCCAACATAAATTATGGTTTCCAGTAATGTGCAACACTTGGTAAAATTTCTTATTGAAATGCGTGTCCAATACAAGACCCATACCTTTTAACTGCACCATGAGGATGAAGTCCAATATCATCTAATGTCCCTTTATCATCAGCAAGTCTAAATATCCTCTGTAGTTTGGGCTCTAATACATCATCTTCTTGAATGAAAGGAATCATTCAAAAGCCACGTGTCTATTAAAAAGGAATAAGGATGGAAACTTGAAAAAAAATAAGCTTTGT
Source organism: Pseudotsuga menziesii (assembly GCA_001517045.1). Lineage (NCBI taxonomy): Eukaryota > Viridiplantae > Streptophyta > Pinopsida > Pinales > Pinaceae > Pseudotsuga > Pseudotsuga menziesii. The sequence continues at coordinate 160,391 of LPNX010020095.1, read as the reverse complement.
CCCTTAGTAATTGCTAAGCTTTCGTAGTAGCATCCAAACCTCAACATGAACAAGTATCCTACCAAAGAGCATGTCTAGTTACTCTCTCTGCAATCAATGGAACATTTTCTAATCACTTAGTGTTGTAGATTAGGACTGTTACATGGACATTTTTTTGTTTGAAAAACACTACTTATATAAACAAAAAATATGATACATATATAATGTACAACCAAGCATAATACAAACCACTTAGTTGTGTCATCCTTGGATGGAGATATTTTCCATTATATGGAGATTTCAATTAGTAGATGACTGCTGGAGTTAGCTCTCCAGTGTTTGATAAAATGTTGCCATAAAGAGAATAACCTAGGATGAAGAAACATAAGATATGTTCTGCATATGCAAATCAATCACTTTCTATGATTTTGAAATAGCTTGCTAACTTGTTACCAACTACCGACTTATAAGAGAAATATAGCTATTCAACGAGGATGCAAAACAGAACTGACCAATCATAGATTCATAGAAAATCAGAATGCAAGATAACTTTCATTAAGAATATAGGTCAAAAGGCTTTAATTTTCGCATTTATAAATCTTAAAAAATGGAACGTCCTCTACGAAATACTAACGCACATCTTCTATTTATGCTTACATATCCAGCACATAAAGATTTTGTGTTCCCTTCAAGTGCCCATTAAATTGTTTGACCATAATATGAGAAAAAAAATTCTTTTCATAATAAAAGGTGCAACCTTACCTCATAAGACAACTTGTTTAACCATAGGTAAGAGAGGACTTGTAAAATGGTCAAGGAGTTGCAAGATATGTTAACTGCCTATAAAATGGTAGATTGAGATTATTTTGACAAGCCTATCTTAATTCTGGCATTTGGTGAAGAACATATCAGCTTCCAAGAAATTCGTTGCACTCGGGAATGTTGTTTAGACCATAGAAGCATATAATTTATCATGATTTACCATTGTTTTTAAATTATCTATGTTATAGAACACCTTTAAGATATCATTTGTATTGTATGCAGTCATTTAGAAGCTCATTTCCAAATAGTCCATAAGTTTAAGGACATGCCTCATGGTACAAATATCACAGCTGACAATTGTCGGATCTATCACAAGGCAGAAACAATAGACCATCTTCTATGGTGCTGCAAGGTAGCCTGAACTTTCTAGGACTCGGTTATAGAAGAATATTATACTGTTCATTTCCCCATTACACAAGCATGGGGGCATTTTTAAAGACAAAGGGATGATTAGTTGGGTAGGAAGAGCCATATCAGATACTCAAGACAGGAAGGTATATCCTTCTTATGAAAGATGTTGTTGAGATACTTTTAAAGAAAATAGTAAAAACTACGCCGATTCTAGTATAAGAATAATAATTATAAAAGAATTCAAATAGAGTGAGACATTGTTACAGAAAATGCCCCAACGTGTCGGTTTCCTCTCTGGGAGTGTTTCTAAAATGGGAATGCTTGAGAAAAATATGCAAAACTTTTTTTTTGTTTTCTATTTCGAATGTTGGGTTCCACTGTAACCCAGTAGAAACATAAAATTGTTTAGTTTTCTTTATCTCTTTGTGATGTTTGTGAGTTGATAATTGAGCTAAAGAATAAGGGGCATTGATAGGAGATATTTTTTGAGAAATATGAGGGTTTCTCTATTTTGAAGATTTTTTTTGAGATTTTAGAATTTTATGAATCTTTGCTATTCATATTTCTTCACTATTCTTGAAATTATACTTCTTCATTATTCTGAGAGACTAATGGTTGCTTCTGATTCATGTACTTCTATGGAATAGAATTCAAGATCCAGCAAAATTTGGCTATGGAGTGAGTATTACGAGTCTATCTTGAATTGATAAATCCTTATGCTTATCTATGCAAATCGAAATGCTTAATGCTCTCTCTCTCTCCCATTCCTGATTTCCTATCATTTTTAAAAGTGGTGTTAGAGATTTTAGATGCCACTATGCGACTAGGACGAACACAAATCATATATAGAAGTAATTCGACAGTATGTAGAGGATAGTTGGATATAAGTTATAACCCAAAATTATCAAAGTATCATATCTTTGCATAATCTTTCACGCACATTTGGCAATGATTTTTTAATTTGTTTCTTTAATTTTGGAGTGCTCCTATTAATTAAGGTGGATTCTACATTTGGGGTATCATTTTTCTTGCAGGAAAGATCCCATTGGATATTTTACCATGGATGTAACCCAAAGAAACTTCAATTGTCATAGATCATCTCTGAAGAACTTATTTAAGAGTCCCTCATTATGAAATAAAGCATCCTCATGCTCGTGGCTGAAGATTTTATTCTTCTTGGATTACTCTAGCTCAAGCTTGAATGACAAGAGAAGAGACTTTTCATGGGATCTCTCTCTTAAGTATCGAGGCCTACTGCCAAGCATGTTTGCAAGGAAATTAGGGTGTCTGCAAGACCATAATTGAATGAAGAGTGAGAAGTAGGAGACGGATTAGAAAAGGTCTCAAAGAGGTCAGCCTATGAGGTACTGGTGTCCATAAATTCTTTGTTCTTTTTTTTCTTTAGGTATGCCTTAATCTTTCTTGGCCTAGTAACAACTGTAGAAGTTACATTAATAATATTTTGGATTCCTAAATTCATACTTTCAAAACCATCTCTTTCTGTGTTAATACATCTTTAAAAAATTTGGATATCAAACACATAATGGTAAACAAACTAATCAATGCCCCCCTTTATTTTATTTTCTAATTTGAGCAAAAAGAATTTCTTACAAAATAGAAAAAAAAGTTAACATGAGACTACCTTCTTGCAATACAGACCTTGAATAGGGAAAAGTTTCATACATATGAATGTTATCACAATGACATGAACAGTATCCTTGTGCGTTGTCATTATCATCATATTATACCCATATCCAGCATAAATTATGGTTTTCAGTAATGCGCAACACTTGGTAAAATTTCTTATTGAAATGTATGTCCAATACAATACCCATACCTTTTAATTGCACCATCAGGATAAATTCCAATAGAATCTAATGTCCCTTTATCATTGACAAGTCTAAACTGCCTCTGTACTTTGGGCTCTAATACATCATCTTCCTAAATGAAAGGAATCATGCAAAATCCATGTGTCTATTAAAAAGGAATAAGGATGGAAAATTGGAAAAAAAATAAGCTTTCTCCCTTAGTAATTGCTAAGCTTTCGTAGTAACATCCAAACCTCAACATGAACAAGTATCATAGAAAAGAGCATGTCTAGTTACCCTCTGTAAGATCCCCCTCCCACCTTGAAGACCTAAGAGCGAATACGACTCGTAAAAGTAGAAAATAAATCATAAATGCATTCATGAGGAATACAAAACCCTCACCTCACTGAGGTAACTCCCACCGCAAGTTAATCAAGGGAACTTGAGACTTTTTTTGAAGAACATTATATGTATGGCAGGGATATACATTGAGATATGTATTATCTGTAGAAC
>LPNX010020095.1:49963-156070 GCA_001517045.1 Pseudotsuga menziesii | reverse complement strand
ATATATATATATATATATATATATATTTGTGATGTATATTGTTGAACATGTAATGTCACGGCATTACATGGTAATGCAAACATACATTAGCGTACATGTAATAATGGATCCATATATATATATAATAATGGAGAATAATGTATATGTACAGATTGGAGGCACATATACATATCCGTGAGTTGAACACCTAATATTACAATATCACATGGTAAAAACAAACCTCCCACGTACATAGATTAAGGGAATTATATATACATACATACATACATACATACATACATACATACATACATACATACATATATATATATATATATATTATGGAGTATGAAGAACATAAAAGGAAAACGATAGCAAAGAATCATGGTATATGATTATATGTTGGTGGAGACGATCAACACCAATTTATTTCACCTAGGGTTATAATAAATTAACTGTTGAGGCATTATTGAAAACACCTAGACTTGCGTCAAATATTGAGGAGACGTTATTGTTGATTTTAAGCTAATATACGTTGTTGATCGTGAATGCCCTATTTTATGGTAGCCAATTTTGGAGGCATTAATTATTTACCTTGACTGAACGCCCATTGTGGGGGCGTTATGGGAATTTGTAAGCACCAATCATGGAAGCGCTAGGGCAAGGAGGAGAATAAATCCTCACTGTGGGGGCAAGCCAAAGGGGACATCCTCCTGCAAAGAGTCTCTACACCCTAAGGAAGAGCCCAATGGGTGTTGGGGGGGCGACTCTCTTCATTCTTCCAAGGGACTGTACTCTGCGTACTATTTCGTTTGGAGTTTTGGTTTTGGGAAACGGAAGAGAGCCGTGGTGGATATTGGGGATTCCTAGGCTAGAACCCTCGATTCCATGACTCTACTACACGAAACCTCCTATCCTGTGTTTTTCCTAGATCTAGTATGTTCTTTTCAATTCTTTTGTTTATCTCTTAAGATCCGCAATGGACCCGTTATGCCTATGTTCTCGTATTAAATCTAGAAAAGGGATTTGCATTGCATTTTTATCTAGATCTAGTAATGGCCAATGGGTAAAGTTTGTTTCTGATTTGAATCTAGAAAGGGATTAGCATAGCATTATTGTATCGATCTGGAATGAATCACAACAAATGCATTATTTGATAGCTTGGATCACGCTGCTAATAATTATTTCAATGATTGTGGAAAAATTTTGTTGCTACCCCGATCTCTGGACTGTTTTGGTCTCCATCTGTGTTCTGAAATCTATGCTTGCCATTCTATGCCTATGTTTTGACATACATTGGATTTGGTGGCTAGCGATTCACGTTGGAATGGTTTCATAAAAGTTAAATTGCCGCAGTACATAGTTTATAACCTTTTATTTTAAGTCGTAGCCTGTAGATCTTGTGGCTTGCGAGCAATGTTGGAAAGGTTTTCCTGTAGTCAACTGCTGCCAGTGCATAGTTTTATATTTTCCTAGATCATGGCCTACGTTTGATTACAGGTCTGGTTTCCTGTGTTTTAATTTCAGATCTATTTGCCGAATCTGACCAGGTGTTGATTATTGAGCGAGAGCTCAATCATTACCTACGTTTTGTTGTATATCTATCCCAGTATGGATGGGTGCTGGGAATTTAACTTGGGAAGGGTTTCATTGAATTTATTGATGCATGTGATCTACCTTGGAATGTTCTTTATATTTGAATCTGCATTCAATTCAACCGTAGTATTGATGCCTGTGGTCCAGGTAATTGGAATGCCTGCGCTATTGTTTATTTTATAGATCCGGGGTATATACTAACTATTCCATAGGTTCTGGAATATCTGTGATGAATATAAATTCGGGTAACCTTATGATCGCGTTATGTTTAGATTATACATTTTATGTAAAGGGCTGGAATCCGAGATCATGGTTGAATGTGATTTGATCTTATAAATCCAATCTTATAGACCATGGTTGTATATTATTTGATCCGATAGATCCTTGTTTTGTTTATAGAATATGCAAGCGAAGATTAGTAGAGGTTCAATACCAGATCATGCTGGTGTTAATGTCGATCTGTGACTAAGTTTTCCAACATCTCTATGTGTTCAGGCTTTCATCTTAGCTCGTCCTGACATAGGAAGAGACACATCACTAGAAATCTCTACTAGTGACCTACACATTTCGGATGGGCCATGGGGGGGCTGTAAGCATAAATCATTAACTGCTTAACATGAAAAGTAGGCATAGAGGTTTACAATGCACATAGAGAATGAAAATACTCACGAGGATCGAGATATTACAGAGTGCTAATTTTTTATCTATGTCTCTGGAGTTTGTTGAGGATGGGGACTGTATATATATATTTATATATATATGAAACTTGTGAAATGTTTGTAATATGTATGATGATTTGATTCTGGACTGGCCAACTACAATTTAGGTTTTATATCCCACTGTAAGGTTACCAAATGTTTAAATACTGTTGGGCACTGGATAGGGGGAAAACATCATCAAGAGAATTTACTGTCTTGTGAATGCGCATGTTAAACAACACTTTTCAGCAAGATCTTGTTCTATATGTTAATACCTTTTAATGTTCCATGAGAACTCTATTTTGTTAAAGGTTCCAAGAAAAATTGGAAATAAGTAGATGTAGGTGGTATTCATGTATTTGGGATAAGTGTTACAGCCTATTACTCATGCTCTAGTTTGACCTCGGTATTTTTGAAAAAGATGCGGTATCAGATTGCACTTTTGTAACCTTGGTTGAAGAATTTTAATAGAAAATATGAACGGTTGGTGGACGTAAACCCAAGGTTGGGGTAAACCACATACATTCTTGTCTGACTCCTTTTCGTGCGCCTGAATGTTTTACTCACTCCTTTTTATTTTTGTATAAATGATATTGCTACAAATGGATTGAAGAATATATCTAACACCTTTAAAAATGATTGTTACCATAAAAATGAAGTCTGTTTTTATTGCATTAATTGGTTCTTGTTTCATGTACTTCATTACCTGTATGAAATGATCTGGTATCGTATTCTTTTTAAATAACCGTACACAAAAGGGTTCCCAAACTCTTTTTGCAATTTTTGTCTAAGTATGTGGCACCGGAATTTATTAAGTGAGCTTATTAAAAGGAGACCAACAATGCTTGAATTTAACAAGGAAATTGTGTTAGAGTAATCAACCCATAGTTAGCTACCTTAGACATTAATTAATCCATTTTTGTCTTATTTTCCTAGTTTCCATATCCCACCTTATGCAAGTTGTCACCTACACATCCATAGTGGTCAAACTTGCTAATTTTGAGTCATGGAGCGCTTGGGAAACCTCCTGGAATCAAATCTGCTTTATTCCTAACCTCCCTAGCGCATGTCTACTTTTTCTTGCTTTATTGGTTGCTTTTCCAGTGTTTTAAGGCAATTGGGAAAGTTTGACTAGGTGAAGTTAACTTGTTTTTTGTCCTCCACATCCTCCACTCTTTTCTCCTATGAAAAGAATCTATGATTTGTCCTTCCATCCACTATTAGTTTTCCTAATTTATTTTTCCAATTCGTGAGCTCCTAGACAGTTTTGGAAACTGCTTTATGCACCTATGGGGGATTTGCTTAGATTTAGTAAGCCTGCTTTTGACTAGATTCAAATGGAATCTTCATGCATTCAAATACCTGATGTAATTATTTATCGTGGCAACCTATGACTTCACAGGGTTGGCTATTGTATACTTATTCAATACAATTTAGTGTTCAGCTCCATATTCAGTCTCTTTTGTGAGTAATTTTGCATGTGTAATTGGCAATTGATGTGAGTGTAATTGTTCTAACAATGGGTTCAATTTACACATGGTATAAGAGACTTTGTAGATCGATTTCTCTCCTTCCAATTTGTTTTGCAGGTTCGACATCATTGACTGGGAGCATTCTGCTGACTGACGGGACAATTTCTGAGCTATGGATCAATCTCAGAAGATCATCTTGACTCCATTTAATTTCTTTGAATGGAAAGCATAGATGGAGATACTATTGAGAGAAAAAGGCCTCTAAAGAGTGACTATGGAAACAGAATCAGAGCCCAATGCAGCTGCAGAGAAAATAAAATGGCACAATAGGAGGGATGAGGCCTATGGTCTCTTGTGTCTGACTATATCCAGAGACCTCCTTTTCCATCTTGATGGATTGACATCACCAAATGAAGTATGGGAGAAGCCTTTTGATCTTTTTGGAAAGACAGATGAAATGAGGGGACATCAAATTGAAAATGAACTAATCTCCCTGAGTCCCAATAGCTTTGAATCCCTGCAACTCTATTTTTGCAAGTTCAAAGCACTTGTTTTGCAGCTAAAACAATGTGGGATCGAAAATAAGGATGATCAGCTGGTCTTCTCCATACTCTCGAATCTTGGCCCTGACTATTCAGTGTTTGTTTCGACCTTCTATGCCACAAATTTGACAGCTTGATCCTGGAAGATTCCTAGCCTTGCAGATTTCATGGAATCTCTCACCCAAGAACAAGATAAATTGGTGATGATGGGAACCATCAAACAATCCAAAGACCAAGATCTGGTTGTTAGAGATTCGAGGGTGGATTCAAAAAGCAAGAAGAACGCTAAAAATACACTTGAGAAAAAGAGAGACAAGAACGAGTATTTGGAGGAGCCTCAAGGTTCCAAGAAGAACTACCAAAAGAATAAAAACAAAGGAGAAATGAGCAAGTGTGCATATTTCAGTAAGGGCAATCATTCTGAGAGCTCCTGCATGAAGAAGAAAATAGACATGCTGACCCAACTCCTGGAGAAGAATGGAATCTCCTTTCCATATAGCTCAAAGAAGAGGGAAGGAGGATCAAGTTCAGAATACAGAGAGAGAGTTCATGCATTGGTTGCTGGCACATCAAGCTCACCTAGTTTCATCATTGATTCTGGAGCTTCAAGACATGTGGTTTCGACCAAAGAGGCATTCACCTCACTTGACATGTCAATAGGTCCACCAATAGTACTGGGAGATGACTCTCTCACTGAAAGTTTGGGAAAAGGGAGGATTGATCGTGATCATGGTAAGTTCAGCAATGTGTTGTATGTTCCAGGTCTTTCCTCTAACCTCTTATCAGTGTATCAGATGACCCACACATGGTCTCCAAAGAAGGTCATATTCTCCCCTGATGAAGTTGAGATCACAAAGATCTCAAGTGTTAAAGTCATTGCAAAAGGAGTTACAAATCATACTTCGAAGGTATACATGTTCTCACACTTCCTACCCTACTCAAACCCCTCTGCTCTTCTGATTCATGCTAATGAGGCAAGCAAGCTTTGGCATGAAATATTTGGCCACCTAAATTACAAGTATCTTTCTGATCTTCGTGAAAAATAAATGGTCATAGGGTTACCAAAGATTAAATTTTCCAAAGGAGTCTGTCAAGGTTTCATCCTAGGAAAACACCCAGAGCATAAATTTGAGAGATCTAGTCATGAGAGAACCTCTGCACCTCTTGAGTTGATCCACAGTTATGTTGCTGGCCCATTCCCTCATATGTCAATGAGTCAGGCCAAATATGCATTGAATTTCATAGATGACTTTTCCAGGTATTACTGGGTTTACTTCCTGAAACACAAGTCTGAAGTTTTTGGCCTCTTCAAAGTCTTTAAGGCTTTGGTTGAAAACTAGTCCGGGAGGAAACTCAAGGTCCTCAGATCTAACAATGGTGGTGAGTATGTCAATTCTGAGTTTATTCAATATTGTGTAGATGCAAGTATTTAGATGCAGCATTCTATCCCTTACAAACCACAACATAATGGTGTTGCTGAGAGGAAGAACAGATCACTGAAAGAGATGGCAACATGCATGATGGAGGCTAAGAATTTGCCACCAAAGTACTGGGCCAAAGCTATAAACTATACATCCTATATCCAGAATAGGGTGCCTCATAAACAGCTTGATGGTATGACTCCTTTTGAAGCATGGAGTGGGCACAAGCTAGATGTGACCCATTTCAGGATTTTTGGCTCAAGGGCTTGGGCTAGAATTCCAACAGAAAAGAGAAAGGCTTTGCAGCCCCAAAGCCAAGAGTGTCTATTTGTTGGGTACTCTGAAGATTCAAAAGGGTACAAGCTGATCAATTTGAGCACAAACAAATCGTTCATTGAAAGGTTTGTTCAGTTTCAAGAAGAACCCCTAGCAGCAGTGGAAGTTGGAGAATCTTCTTCACCACCAGAACCTCTGAATGTAAGTGAAGAGATAGTTGAACATGTTGATTCTGATATGTCTGATAGTGATGAGTTTATTGCAAATCCAGCAACCCTACAAGGCCAAAATGGGCAGCCAAGACCATTCATGTAGCTGGAGAACTAGCTGGAAATCCTAATGACCCTAGGAGGACTAGATCTCAATTTGAGAGTGCTCTATGCATGAAAGATCCTATGTTTGCTGAGAAATGCTATCTGATGGTTGAATCAGATACTTAGGCATATGAATATGTAGCAAAAGATCCAAGATGGCAAGCATCCATGAAAGAAGAGTTCAGCTCACTCCAGAAGAGCAACACTTGGGAGCTGGTTGATCTTCCCCCAGGGAGGAAGCTAGTTCAGTGTAAGTGGGTGTACAAGACCAAATTTGCTGCTGATTGTTCACCTATAAAGTACAAGTCCAGGTTTGTAGCCAAGGGCTACTCACATGTTCATGTCATAGACTACAATGAGACATTTGCACCAGTGGCAAAGATGGACTCCATCAAGCTAGCCTTAGCCATTGCAGCTTCAAAGCAATGGGAAGTACATCACATGGATGTGAAGTGTGCTTTCCTGAATGGAGATCTCACTAAAGAGATATACATATAGTAGCCTCAAGGATTTGCTACTGACCCATCTCTTGTGTGCAGGCTAAATAAGTCATTGTATGGGCTTAAGCAAGCCCCCAGGGCTTGGTATGCCAAGATTGATAGTTTTCTATTATCACTGAATTTTGTTCGATGCAAATCATATCCAAATGTCTATTTGAAGCTGATTAATGGTTCATTAATGATAATTGTTTTATATGTTGATGACCTTATCATTACAGGAAGCTCAAAGGTTGAAATTGTTTCCTTGAAGGATGCAATGAACCATGCCTTCTCCATGACATATTTGGGGCTATTGAGCCAATTCTTGGGGCTTGAGATTGCTCAAACCAAAGATGGAATCAAGGTGCACCAGTCCAAGTATGCCTTGGATTTTCTGAACAAATTCAAAATGAAGGATTGCAAGCCAAGCAAGACTCCTTTCCTTTCAGGAGTGAAGCTTGAAGAAGTTGATTCTTCACCTATGGTAAACAATACACTGTATAGGAAATTGATTGGATGTTTGTAGTATCTTACACATACTAGACCTGATATTTCTTATACAGTAAGTGTGGCTTCTATATACATGGATCAGCCTCATGAGATCCATTGGAAAGCAACCAAATGGATCCTTAACTTTGTTCAGGGAAAAAGGACACATGGGATCTTCTATAAAGCTAAATCTGATCTTGATTTGATTGGGTTTACTCATAGTGATTGGGCAAGTGATAGCACAGATCAAAATTCAACATCGGGATATGTGTTCATGCTTGCAAAAGGGCCAATCAGCTAGTCAAGCAAGAAACAGAATGCCATTGCACTCTCATCTACAGAAGCAAAGTACAGAGGAGTTGTAAATGTAGCAACTCAATGTTTATGGTTGCAGGGGTTACTTGGAGAGTGTGGCTTCGAATCAGAATACTCAACTACTATCTACTATGATAATCAAAGTACCATTCGAATCTGTAATGATCCAGTTCAGAAGCAGAGAACCAAACACATTGAGATCCGTATGCACTACATCAGACAGCTTGTGCATGATGGCACCATTCACCTACTCTTCTGTTCATCTTCAGAACAAGTAGCTGATATCTTCACCAAAGTTTTTTGTGAGAAGACTTTCAGCAATCTCAAATCATTGCTGGGAATTGCTGATCATGCTATGAAGCATGAGTGATGACAATATTTCCAAATTTTGTTTTACAGTCCATGTTTAAGGAAGGATTTTCCCACTGGGTTTTTGCCTCTTTCCTTGGTTAAATGGACATGCAGTATGTAAAGGGTGACTAAGCCTTGTTGCTAGGCCCTATAATTTTCTGATATATTACTCATAATTTAGGATTAAGGGGCGGTGTTAGAATAATCAACCCATAGTTAGCTACCTTAGACATTAATTGATCCATTTTTGTCTTATTAGCCTAGTTTCCATATTCCACCTTATGCAAGTTGTCATCTACACATCCATAGTGGTCAAACTTGATAATTTTGAGTCATGGAGCACTTGGGAAACCTCATAGAATCAAATCTGCTTTATTCTTGGCCTCCCTAGCGCATGTCTGCTTTTTTCTGCTTTATTGCCTTCTTTTTCAGTGTTTGAAGGCAATTGGGAAAGTTTGACTAGGTGAAGTTAACTTGTTTTTTTTCCTCCACATCCTCCACTCTTTTCTCATATGAAAAGCATGTATGAGTTTTCCTTCCATCCACTATTAGCTTGGATAATTGATTTTTCCAATTCGTGAGCTCCTAGAGAGTTTTGGAAACTGCTTTATGCACCTATGGGGGATTTGCTTAGATTTAGTAAAGCCTGCTTTTGACTAGATTCGAATGGCATCTTCATGCATTTGAATCCCTCATGTAATTATTTATTGTGGCAGCCTATGACTTCATAGGGTTGGCTATTGTACACTTATTCAATACAGTTTAGTGTTCAGCTCCATATTCAGTCTCTTTTGTGAGTAATTTTGCATGTGTAATTGGCAATTGATGTGAGTGTAATTGTTCTAACACTGGGTTCAATTTCCACAAAGTGCTAGAAGGTGGTTAGACAATAATGGCTACCCCTAGTTTATGTTATAATAGTTTTGATCCTTCTTTTCTGGTTGAAGTTTTAATAACTAAGAGTCGAGCTACGGGGGGGAGATAAGAACTCAGATAAAATCCTTCTTAAACTTGCATAAGACATAAGGGTGTATCATAATGTCATCTATTAAGTGGCTTTCTTTTAGTATTTTAGCATCTATAAAAACTAAATCAGAAATAAGATATGGCAATTTGAGAAGTGGGCAGATCCCTGCTAATAGGGCTTATACTGATTGGTTGATAAATACTAAATATTTCTGACTTATGGCTGATACTTCACTAAGGCTATTTATTACAAGTATTAGACTAAGATCCTTCATGGGTTTATTTGTCACAAGAATTTCTCTTTTCTAGGTAAGACATCTTCTATCACTTCTAGATCCTCATTATGATGCATAGATTGAAGTATCTTGGTCTGATCATCTTTGGTTGTTACACCCAAGGCCTTTTGACATGCAGGGTAGTTGTACTTATAAGGAGAACAAGTTATAAGGATCGTGTTTTCGCTTCAAGACATTCCATTTGTGTCTCTATGTGATGTCTCTGAATCTTTTTGGAATTTTCTGTACATGTGATCTTGTGGTGCAGACTAAGGTAATACTGTAAAAGATAATAAAATTGTCACTGTTAACTTACTGTTCTATGGTTTGCAAAGAAATACATATTCCAGGGCATTATGAAGATGACATGTTGGGAATTATTCTTAAATTATTTTTTTCCATGCATATGGTTTTAACACATTGGATATGAAATCTTTTGTAAAGTTTGGCACTAGCAGGTGGGACCCCTCTATAGTAATAAAGAAACAAAAATTTTGCCCTTTTTCTGTACATATTGGCATCAAGGGCTAAGAGGGACACTACATATGGTATCAGAGCAAAGTTAAAATGCTGGGACCTAATGGACTCATCGAGATGTAGGTATGTTGTGAACTATGTGATATTTTAATGCACGCTATAAAAGGAAATATTGCTGAACTCTGTGCATGGGTTTCTAAGAATTATGTGTAACACATGAAGTTAGTTACATGTACTGAAATACAGGAAAGGTCATTTGTTTAAATTGGGGAAAAATAAAATAAAAATGAGGACACTATTAGGCTTGTCGCAACAACTCTAAGCAAGATATACTTCTGTTGTTTTACTTACGTATTGATGAGTGAAGTACAAGTTGAAATTGTGTTTAGTAAGATTGAGTGCATCATATTAGCATGTCAAGAAAAGATATTGAAGAGGAAGTAAATCCTTGTAGGGTACACAAACATATTTTTGTCGCAGTCAAATAGGAACATGTTATCATATAATTTGTTTATGGGGGTAAGATGCGACTTATTTTGGGCAAGAAATTGTGAGCAGATAATGCAAGTGCGCATGGTTACAAGAAGCATCATCACATGAGGACGAGAGGCAAAGATGAAATCCTTAGTAGAAATAATAGCACCTGGAGTCCGTATGATTCCCTTCTTATTATGGAAAGGTTACTGAGACGGTGACATTTGATTAGTTATATTGAAATTTTGGAAACCATAGCTTCAATAATTTGTTATGTTAAGAATATTCTTTATAAAAAAATTTGGAAAATTTCTAGTATAGTAGCTAATTATAGAGAGACTCCATATATGCTTTAACACTAGAACATCAAGTTGTGTTGAATGTATCATGTAAGTCACTAAGGTCTAGAGGGAGCATGGGGAATGTCGAGCTACCACATGGATACAGTGTTGAGCAAGTAGGCATGAAACATCAAGTACGCCTAGAGATATGAAAGTTGTGTTTGAGAAGGAGCTTCTAGGCTTCGAAAGAAGGAATATGTCAAGTAGAGATTATGATATTTTTATGTTTGAAATGACATTATATGTATGTTATGGTAACCCACAGAGCATTGGGATTTTTGCAAGTGGTGAATTGTGGAAGTCCATTAGAGAGAATTTGAGGTAAAAAATGGGCCTCCTAAGAGATGTACTACAAAAATATAAGATATATTAAAATATTATCAGTTAAGGGTTTTATGGGGTAGGTATATATGACAACTCACCTCTTACACTACTTTTTATGCACAATATAAATAACTATGGTTGAGTTACTTTTCTAAATTGACTATAAATAAAATTAATAAAATAACTCTAGAATGATGTGACTAAGATTCATTGTAAATTCCCAAAAATTTATTGTCCTTTAACCTTTTTTTGTCTTGAACTTGTAAATAAAATTAAACAAATATGAATTTAATTTATATGCATAACTAACATATTTTTTTCATATAAATATCATTCATGAATTTAATTTATTTTAAAAATACAAGATTTTATATATATATATATATATATATATATATATATATATATATATATTTGTGATGTATATTGTTGAACACGTAATGTCACAGCATTACATGGTAATGCAAACATACATTATACGTAGAGCGTACATGTAATAATGGATCCATATATATACATATGTATATATATAATAATGGAGAATAATGTCTATGTACAGATTGGAGGCACATATACATATTCGTGAGTTGAACACCTAATATTATAATGTCACATGATAAAAACAAACCTCCCACGTACATAGATTAAGGGAATTATATATATATATATATATTATGGAGTATGAAGAACATAAAAGGAAAACGATAGCAAAGAATCATGGTATATGATTATATGTTGGTGGAGAAGATCAACACCAATTTATTTCACCTAGGGTTATAATAAATTAACTGTGGAGGCATTATTGAAAATGCTTGGATTTGCGTCGAATATCGAGGAGACATTATTGCTGATTTTAAGCTAATATATGTTGTTGATTGTGAATGCCCTATTTAATTGTAGCCAATTTTGGAGGAATTAATTATTTACCTTGATTGAACACCCATTGTGGGGGTGTTACGAGAATCCGTAAGAACCAATCATGAAAGCGCTAGGGAAAGGAGGACAATAAATCCTCGTTGTGGGGGCAAGCCAAAGGGGACATCCTCCTACAAAGAGTCTGTACACCCTAAGGAAGAGCTCGACTAGCGTTGGGGGGGTGACTCTCTTCATTCTTCCAAGGGAATGTACTCTGCGTACTATTTCCTTTGGAGTTTTGGTTTTCGGAAACGGAAGAGAGAGATGGTGGATCTTGGGGATTCTTGGGCTAGAGCCCTCGATTCCATGTTTCTACTACATGAAACCTGCTATCCTATGTTTTTCCTAGATCTGGTATGTTCCTTTCAATTCCTGCATTTATCTCTTAAGATCCGCAATGGACCCGTTATGCCTATGTTCTTGTATTAAATCTAGAAAAGGGATTTGCATTGAATTTTTATCTAGATCTAGTAATGGCCAATGGGTTAAGTTTGTTTCTGATTTGAATCTAGAAATGGATTAGCATAGCATTATTGTATCGATCTGGAATGAATCACAACAAATGCATTATTCGATAGCTTGGATCAGGCTACTAATAATTATTTTAATGATTGTGGAAAAATTTTGTTACTACCCCGATCTCTAGGCCGTTTTGGTCTCCATCTGTGTTTTGAAATTTATGCTTGCCATTCTATGCCTACGTTTTGACATACATTGGATTTGGTGGCTAGCGATTAACGTTGGAATGGTTTCATAAAAGTTAAATTGCCGTAGTACACAGTTTATGCCCTTTTATTTTAAGTCGTAGCCTGTAGATCTTGTGGCTTGCAAGCAACGTTGGAAAGGTTTTCCTGTAGTCGACTATTGCCAGTGCATAGTTTTATATTTTCCTAGATCATGGCTTATGTTTTATTACAGGTCTAGTTTCCTGTGTTTTAATTTCAGATCTGTTTGCCGAATCTGACCATGTGTTGATTATTAAGCGAGAGCTCAATCATTACCTGCATTTTGTTGTATATTTATCCCAGTATGGATGGGTGTTGGAAATTTAACTTGGGAAGGGTTTCGTTGAATTTATTGATGCATGTGATCTACCTTGAAACATTCTTTATATTTGAATCTTCATTCAATTCAATCGTAGTGTTGATGCCTGTGGTCCAGGTAATTGGAATTCCTGCGCTGTTGTTTATTTTATAGATCTAGGGTATATATTAACTATCCCATAGGTTCTGGAATGTCTGTGATGAATATAAATTCGGGTAACCTTATGCTCGTGTTATGTTTAGATTATACATTTTATGTAAAGGGATGGAATCCGAGATCATGGATGAATGTGATTTGATCTTATAGATCCAATCTTATAGACCGTGGTTCTATACGATTTGATCTAATAGATCCTTGTTTTGATTATAGAATATGCAAGCGAAGATTAGTAGAGGTTCAATACCAGATCATGCTGGTGTTAATGCCGATCCGTGACTAAGTTTTCCAACATCTCTATGTTTTTAGGCTTTCAGCTTACCTTGTCTTGACATAGGAAGAGACACATCACTAGAAATATCTGCTAGTGACCTACGCATTTTGGATGGACCATGGGGGGGCTGTAACCATAAATCATTAACTAATTAACATCAAAACTAGGCATAGAGGTTTACAACACACATAGAGAATGAAAATACTCGCGAGGATCAAGATATTGCAGAGTGCTAATTTTTTATCTATGTCTCTGGAGTTTGTTGAGGACGGGGACTATATATAGATATTTATATATATATGAAACTTGTGAAATGTTTGTAATATGTATGATGATTTGATTCTGGACCGACCAACTACAATTTAGGTTTTATATCCCACTGTAAGATTACCAAATGTTTAAATACCCTTGGGCACTGTATAGGGGGAAAACATCATCGGGAGAATTTACTGTCTTGTGAATGCCCATGTTGAACAACACTTTTCAGCAAAATCTTGCTATGTAAGTTAATACCTTTTAATGTCCATGAGAACCGTATTCTATTAAAGGTTCCAAGAAAAATTGGAAATTAGTAGATGTAGGTGGTATTCATGTATTTGGGATAAATGTTACAGCCTATTACTCATGCTCTGGTTTGACCTTGGTATTTTGGAAAAAGATGCGGTATCAGATTGCACTTTTGTAACCTTCGTTGAAGAATTTTAATAGAAAATATGAATGGTTGGTGGACGTAACCCCAAGGTTGGGGTGAACCACGTGCATTCATGTCTGTCTCCTTTTCATGCGCCCGAATTTTTTACTAACTCCATTTTATTTTTGTATAAATGATACTACTGCAAATGGATTGAAGTATATATCTAACACCTTTGAAAATGATTGTTACCAGAAAAATGAAGTCTATTTTTATTGCATTAATTGGTTCTTGTTTCATGTACTTCATTATCTATATGAAATGATCCCGTATAATATTCTTTCGATATAACAGTACACAAAAGGTTTCCCGGACTCTTTTTGCAATTTTTGTCTAAGTATGTGGCACCGAAATTTATTAAGTGAGCTTATTAAAAGGAGACCAACATTGCTTGAATTTAACAAGGAAAGTGCTGGAAGGAGGTTAGATAATAATGGCTACCCCTAGTTTATGTTATAATAGTTTTGATCCTTCTTTTCTGGTTGAAGTTTTAATAACTAAGAATCGAGCTAAGGGGGGAGATAAGAACTCAGATAAAATCCTTCTTAAACTTGCATAAGACATAAGGGTGTATCATAATGTCATATATTAAGTGGCTTTCTTTTAGTATTTTAGCATGTAGAAAAACTAAATCAGAAATAAGATATGCCAATTTGAGAAGTGGGCAGATCCCTGCTAATAGGGCTTATACTGATTGGTTGATAAATACTAAATATTTATGTCTTAAGGTTGATACTTCACTAAGGATTTTTATTACAAGTATTAGACTAAGATCCTTCATGGTTTTATCTAGCACACCAATTTCTCTTTTCTAGGTAAGACATCTTCTATCACTTCTAGATCCTCATTATGATACATAGATTGAATTATCTTGGTCTGATCATCTTTGGCTATTGCACCCAAGGCCTTTTGACAAGCAGGGTAGTTGTACTTATAAGGAGAACAAGTTATAAGGATCATGTTTTCACTTCAAGACATTCCATTTGTGTCTCTGTGTGATGTCTCTGAATCCTTTTGGAATTTTTTGTACATGTGATCTTGTGGTGCAGACTAAGGTAATACTGTAAAAGATAATAAAATTGTCACTGTTAACTTACTGTTCTATGGTTTGCGGAGCAAGTCATTTTCCAGGGCTTTATGAAGATGACATGTTGGGAATTATTCTTAAATGATTGTTTTCCATGCATATGGTTTTGACACATTGGATATGAAATCTTTTGTAAAGTTTTCCGCTAGCAGGTTGGACCCCTTTATCGTAATAAAGAAACAAAATTTTTACCCTTTTTCCACACATATTGGCATCAAGGGCTAAGAGGGACACTACACACTATGTGCAATCAATGGAACATTTTCTAATCACTCAGTGTTGTAGATTAGGACTGTTACATGGACATTTTTTTATTTGAAAAACACTACTTATATAAACAAAAATTATGATACATATATAATGTACAACCAAGCACAAGACAAACCACTTGGTTGTGTTGTCCTTGGATGGATATATGTTCCATTATATGGAGATTTCAATTAGCAGATGACTGGTAGAGTTATCTCTCTAGTGTTTGACAAAGTGTTTCCATAAAGAGCATAACCTAGGATGTAGAAACGTAAGATATGTTCTGCATATGTAAATGAATCACTTACTATGATTTTGAAATAGCTTGATAACCTATTACTAACTACCGACTTATAACAGGAATATAGCCTTTCTGCGAGGATGCAGAACAGAACTGACCAATCATAGATTCACAGCAAATTAGAAAGAAAGATAAATTCAATTAAGAATATAGTTCAAAAGGATTTAATTTTCACATTTATAAACCTTAAAAAATGGAATTTCCTATATGAAATAGTAATGCACATATTCTACTTATGCTTACATATCCAGCACATAAAGCATTTTTTGTTCCCTTCAAGTGCCCAGTAAATTGTTTGACCATAATATGAGAAAAAATGCTTTTCAATTGTCAAAATGTGGTGCTACTATGGTTAATGAATAAGAGGTGCAACCTTCCCTCATAAGACAACTTGTTTGACCATAGGCAAGAGAGGACTTGTAAAATGGTCAAGGAGTTGCAAGATATGTTAATTGCCTATAAAATGGTAGATTGAGATTATTTTGACAAGCCTATCTGGATTCTGGCATTTGGTGAAGAACATATCAGCTTCCAAGAAATTTGTTGCACTCAGGAATGTTGTTCAGACCATAGAAGCATAATGATTTATCATGATTTACCATTGTTTTTAAATTATATATGTTATAGAACACCTTTAAGATATCATTTTTATTGTATGCAATCATTTAGAAGTTCATTTCCAAATAGTCCAAAAGTTTACGGATAGACCTCATGGTACAAATCTCATAGCCGATAGTTGTTGGATCTATCACAAGGAAAAAACAATCGAGCATCTTCTATGGTGCTGCAAGGTAGCCTGAACTTTCTAGGACTTAGTTATAGCAGAATATTATACTGTTCATTTACCCCTTACACAAGCATGGGGGCATTCTTGAAAACAAAGGGATGATTAGTTGGGTAGGAAGAGACATATCAAATACTCAAGACTGGCAAGTATATCATTCTTATGGAAGGTGTTGTTCAGCTACTTTTAAACTAAATACTAAAAACTACATTGCCAGTGAGATATTGACTATCTTGAAGTTGGAGTCAAAGCAGACATGCTCACCCTTCTCGCTTATCTAGGGAGGGGAAACAAGCAGACCTCTAATTTGCTGGAAATTGAAGAATGTTTGATGTATTTTATCCTGTGCATTAAATAAACATAAGATGCATTTGCTTCCAATAGTAATTTCAAAACATGTTCTTTTACTTGAAGGTTTTACCAAAGATAATGGGAAATTTGTGGCTAAAAGTTTTATGGATGACCTATTCTTTCCAAGGTATAAGGTTGTATTAAAGTGATAAACACAGTTCTGTGCTAATGTAGATGTGTTAATGGTGGCCCCATGCTTATGTGACTTTTACAGAGGAGGCAAGGTGCAAGTATTGGGTGTCTTTGATGGAATAGATATCCTTGGTTTGGGATTTGTTGCCAAAGATCATCACATTATAAAGATAAGACATTGTAAAGGAATTCCACCATCTCCTGTCAAAAATACTTGATCAACCAAAAAAAATACTAAAATTATTGCAGAGAAAGTACAAAGATGCTTAAAATTTATTACAAACAATTGCTAAAAAATGTGGCCACTTTACTTACAAAACATTTCCAAAAATGTACACATCCATGGGGATTTAGCTAGAAAAACTGTATACAAGCACATTCTATGTGTACAAACTTATTGCTTAGAAATTGAATGTCAGTGTTTTACCATAAAAATTGCAAGAAGCACATAGAATTTTTCTATATATCATAGGGACATGTCCCCACACCAAGGGGACACACCCCTTAAGTTCCCATGTTCCAGGGGATAGTAGTATGGGCAGGGGGAAACTCCTTTTTGCGAGGGATAGATTTTGTGTTGTTGGGCACATTCATTCTATCCCTAGATAGTTCCTTGCTGGAAAAAGGTATGCCATGGGTGTCTCTCAGAGAATTGATGGATGTCTAGATGTCCCTCAATGCCTAGTCAACCAATCATGGGGCCAAAAAACTTCCAAATTGGCAAATCTTAGAATGAAAAAGAAAAAGACGCAATAAAATGTAAAAAACACCTCCAACGCTAATGCACTCATTTCCTTTGTATCTTCTAGTCATGTTGACTATTTATTTGCGCATTTGTGGACATTAATACATTATCTTATTTGATCTTATATGTCTTATCTTAACATCAACAACTAAAAGATTAAAAAAAGCATGTTGTCAGTTCCTATTCCTGTGATTAAAGTGACATTTGAGCTTAAGTGGCCTTGAGTTAGTTTGTTTTGAGGACAAGAATGTAAGGGAATTCCCATTAACTGCTAAGTCTATAAGTATGGGAAGACATGAGTTTTTTCATATGGAAATCCTTAAAGACTTTGAAGAACAGATTGGTGAGGTTGATAAGCCTTTCTGTGATGTGGGTGTTGTCTAGCCTAATGCATTTGAGACCCTTGTTTCCATTCGTGAATAATTACATGCTGCAAAACTACCTGAATTGTCCCAAGTCTCATAGAAAGACCATGGAGTGGTAGATAATGGCAATGAAGTAGACCCAACTCATGTGCTTCATGGTATTGAACAATGTGTATTCAGGTCCTGCAGGAGTTTCCCATTTGGTGACTCAAAAGAGGAATTTCTTACCATGGACAAGCTCTGGGAAGAGGACCATCATAACCTGGGCCTATTTGTAGTCCAGAAAAACCGTTTAGTCAAAAAAGAAAAAGACTAGAAGAGAACACTTGCTTGCAAGATCTATGAAGAGCAGAACAACCTTTGGAAGGGAACGCTTGTAGGCAATCTTTTAGAGGATCATGAAATGGGTTCAAGTAAATTTTACATCCAGCTTTCACCTTCAATGAAAATTCTTGAATACCTGAATCATGTGGAGTTATGCTCACTAACAACAGAAGATGAGGCTGGCTCAATAACACTTCATAGCTTACTACCAATAAGAAATTCAATGTTGTAATAAACAGGGAAGAAATCTATTTCTAACATATGAACCATAAAAATGCATTCCTAAGCTAAAAAGACATTCATCATATAACTAGACCAAAGAGACAAGATGCACAACCATAGAAATTTGAGTTTAGGATTTAGTGTGTTGTATTCTTAGGTGTTTTAGTGAGTTTATATTTTCCTTATGATTAGACTTGTAGTTAAGTACAACAAGGAAAGGCTTATGAAGCTCTCTCCCAAGAAGAAGTAGATCAAGCTCTTTGAACCTTGTTTCAATAGTAAATGTAGAAGTAGAAAAAGAAGTGAGGAAATAGAAATGAGTAATGGAAAAATAATGGAGAAGAGACGAGGTGCCTTAAATATGTGGGCCTATGGATTCAAGCGCTGCTTCCATAATTAAATATTGCAAAAGAAAAACACTTATTTAGATGTTGCATCTACTTGTGGCTATATTTATATATCTAATTTTTATTAGATTATCAACAAGTGATCACGCTCATAAATTTAACAAGTCTCCCCAACATACGATATCCAAAAAAATGTTAATGATCAAGTCAAATGTTAAGAAACTTATCATGTGTCAATTGTAGGGCCTTACATGAGCTGGAATATCATTAATTTTATGACTGTGATAGGTTGATATCTAACTTAAATTCCAATTTGAGGAGTGATGAGCTCAAATACCACTAATTTTATGACTGTGATAGGGTTCTATCAGACTTAAATTCCATGAATGAATCTATCATGTCAAGCAGTAGTTTAGGCCAGTGAAAGTTTAGTCCATGCTGCAAGTGAACACAGAGACCAAAGTTCAATGAATACAAAGTGGCAGGAAAAAATATTTTTAATTTCATATTTTAAGAAAACCATAAGCACATAATCCACTTATAATCCTTGCATAACCCTCAGGATCTGTTTTACAGTGGAGAATCCATTTCCTTTTGTTCATGAAGAGATTATGAAATGGATCCTAGGCAGATCCAGGTGGATCTGAATCCAGATTCAATCTTGGAATCCATGGATCCATCAACCAAGGTTGGAAGATCTAATAACACAAGAAAAACCTAAGGCAAGCAAGAAAATTCTAATGTAGACAAAAAAAACACATAGGAAAACTCAACCATAGCATTCCCATGTTGCATGAAAAGTAGAATTGTATCGCCACTGACCCCATATTTCCGTACAAGAACACACATACTATCATATTTAGTAACTAAGTCGCTAAATGCAACTTCATCACAATAATTGTTTCGTTATATTATGGTTATGCATGAACTTTGTTGTTTGGGCATTTTCATGGAAACATAAGTTATTTATTGGTTGATGGCAAGTGGACTACATGGCTTTGATGGAGTTTTGGTTTTATGATTTTGTTGTACATTGTTTGGGCATTTTCATGGAAACTTAAAGGCTTTTATGGGTTTATTCCAAGTGGTATGCATGGCTCTTATGGAGTTATGGTTTTATGATTTTGTTGTATGTTGTTTCTTGTGGCAACTTTCATAGACAACTCACTTGGCTGGATTGAACAAATAGTAGAGTTTTAGTCCAGTATGTTTTTTTCTTGCTTGTGTTGGGCTACATGGTGTCCCACTTTGTTCATTATCGTTTATATTAATAGATGAAGGAAGTATTTAATAAAAAAAAAATCAAACCATAGAGAAAACGATATTCACAAAAAGACTCACCAACATCATCCTAATTCCAAATGAAAAGAACCTATTTCATTTTTTATCATCCTAATTCCAAACCAAACAGAATATATTTTACCTTTTGAATAGTTTTATCGTCTTCATATTCCTCATAGTCTTCACTCTCAGATTCCTTAGAACTTCTCTCCTCCTTTCTCAAAAGGTCTTTGATGATCCCTCCTGAATTATGTGCAACAAAACATAAAGCATTGCCATGAAAACCTAACTAACAAAGAGAAATAAAAAATGATTGACAACCAAATCATCTCATTGCTAAGAAAACTAATAAACATGCACATACATTTTAAGTTGCCAAGCTTGCTACTTTTTTGTTTGGCTAGGAAACCTTTGTCATAGGCTCCTAACAAATACAAATAACAACACAAATACTCTATTGTGAGCATTTTTAAAAGTATAGCAATGCTACAAAAACCCACTAACATAAAGTGAACCTAGATATATAATAAAGGAATTTCCTAATACAATTATAAATTATACAACACAAAACACCTCATCAAATAATTCATCTTCACTACTGTCATCCTCACTGCTTTCTTCTAGTTGTTTCCATTTGGCAACATTTATTTTCCCTATAACCTTTGTTTGCAATGGATTTTTTAATTACATCTAGATAACCCATTGAACATTCATAATTAATTCAAGGTGCCAACAAATCAGACTAATTCAAGAATAAATGCAATTTTCTGAATTAACTCTTTAAAGAACAAACCATATCACCTTCTCTTCTATAGAATCATTTTCAGAACTATCACTTAATTCTATTTTACCATTTCTTAATTCCATAACTGACCCATTCTTTGCCAACACCGGGGTTTTCTTTGTTGGAGCAACCACTTTAATTGAATATTCCTGCACACACTATGTACTATGTACTAGAATGAATGAAGATGTGAAAAGAAAAAGATCAGTATATATGCCCTGCACCTTGAATCGCTTTAGGTCCATTCATCAGTAGGGTCCTCATGGGTCTCCATGGTTTGGAGAAAATCCCCCCCAGACTACCCATAAGTTACTCACCCTAAACAATACGAAAAATAAAAGAGTCGATAAAATGTTTTTAAATCTAAATTCCATAATTACACCATCCTAGATAATTTTATGTTTACGCCAAAACAGACTAAATTAAGGAGCATACGTGCATTTTACTCTCCTTGTAATGGAATATTTGAGGCACCCATAATAATGAACAATTTATTGAAGCACCACATATGACCTACTCAAGGTATGTTTGGTCTCCAAGAAAATATGCACATGCCTTTAATAGGTTTTGAGCATTATATATGGGTATTAAGGCCTCAACATGGTTAAGGGAGGAAATACAAGACTCGATCCATAAATAATATTTCTAGCATCTATGGCTACACATGTGCCATACCAACTATCCCTATATGCCTTACTCACTGCCCCTCCCTGGATTTGTATTTCCATCTCTCTTTATCTCTATGTGTATGTGTGTGCATATTTCCCCTTCTCTCTCTAACAACCTCCCTCTCTCTCTCCATCTCTATGTGTGTGTGTGTCTCCCTCCCTCACTCCCCATCTCTCAAAACCTTTATCCANTCCCTCATTCGCCTCTCTCATAACCTCTCTCCACCTTCACTATAACTCCCTCACTATCCCTCCCTCCACCACTCTCTCTCTCTATCACTAACCCCTCTTCCCTCCCCCCTCTCTCTCTCTCTTTGTGTGTCTGTATGTGTGTCTCCCTCCCCCTTCTCTCTCTCTATATATTTGTGTGTGTGTCACTCCTTCAGCCCCCCTCTCTCATATTCTCTCTCCACCTTCAATATTCCTCCCTCACTATCCCTCCCTCCATATCAATCTCTCTATAATTCACCACCCCTCCCTTCCTCTCTCCCACACAATATCTCTCTATCTTCCCATAACTCATAATCTATGCCCACCTTCTATATACCTCTCTCACTATCCTTTCCTCCATCACTCTCTCTCTATTTCTCAACCCTCCCCCACTCCCTTTGTTGCTCACCCATCCCCATCTCTCCCACATAATCTCTGTGTGTGTGTGTGTCCCCTTCTCTTACAAACTTGCTCTGTCTCTCCCTCTCTCTCAACCTTCTATTTACCTCCCTCTATCAATATATCCCTCCCTTCTCCCTTAATTACTAGCCCTCCATGGGATTATTCATCTACCTATCTTCTCTCTCTCTCACTATCAACTTGTATCCCTCCCTCCCTATATATTTTCACCCTCCCTCTTCATGTTTCTCTCTTTCACAACCTCCCTCTCTCTCCATCGCCCAACCTTCCACCCTCTGTCTTGGACACCATCCATCTCTCTCTCTCTCTCTCTCTCTCTCTCTCTCTCTCTCTGAACCTTCCCCATTTCTCTGCTTGTGTCGATCCCCCCGAACTTGCATCACACACACACACCTTCTATCGCTCTTTCACTATCTCTTTTCTTCACTCTATCTCCATCCCTCCCTCATGTTCCCTCCTCCCTCTCTATATTATTCTCTCTCACAATCTCTTCACATCATTCTCTCTCATACTTTCTTCCTCTATGTTTGTAACTTATTCCTTCTTCTCAACCCCCTACCTCATTATGACCCCTATTCTCTATTTTATCACATCTCATTCCCATCTCTTCAAATTCCCCCTCCTTCGCCCCTATCCTCCAACACATCCTATTCCTCCTTTAATACTCCATATCCACCTTTCCATTCACCAATCCTCTCTCTCATCAAACCATCACCCACTTCCTCCCCTCCACCCTATCCCCTTTCGTCACGCAAGTATCGCATACTGCTTCTAACCCTATACGTCTTCAACACCTCTCATCCTCCTAATAATCCTCTCAATCCCCACTCCCCTTCACCCTTGTAACCCATAATGTTCTCATTCCATTCATATTTCTCCACTTGAATTTAAAACATCCTCTTATGACCTTGACCCTTCCCCACCCCCTCTCAACTATTAACCATACTCGCTTGAACTTATAGTATCCTCCTAGGCCCTTGACCCTTCTCCACCCCCTCTCAACTATTAACCATCTCCACTTGAATTGCTAACATTTTCCTCTGACCTTGACCCTTCCCCACCCCCTCTCAACTATTAACCATCCCCACCCAAGCTTCCAACATCCTCCTAGGCCCTTAACCCTTCAACAACCCCTCTAAACTATTATCCATACATTTGATATATTGCATATAGTGCTAGATTTTTAGCTCTAGAAAACACGTGCATGTTATAAAACTACATAACACGTACGCGTTTTGTAGTTCTATAACATGCACGCGTTTTGTAGTTCTATAACGTGTCGCATTTTGTAGTTCTATAACATGCACGCATTTTCCAATTCTATAAGGGCGGGAAATGTAATTTGAATTTAAACATGCCAATTCACTTGCTCGCATGTCACCAATAGTCCTATGTGTATGGTTTGGAATTTGCTTTTGGTAATACCAAACTTGTGCTATGGTATATGATAAACCATAGCTAATTGTGCATTTCTTACAGTTTCTGAAGAAGTCATTGTTTACGCACTCGTTACAATATGCTACACAATCATTTTTTATGAAATCTTAAACATAAATTGCATTTTTTCTGTAGATTCTAAATATGTAATGTTTATTAAAAAATATTATATTTTCCTATTTGTTTTCAATTTCTATTGTGTCCTAACTCCTTAAGTCAAAAAACATTTTGTTAGTTTTTTTTCCATAACTTTTTCAATTCTTAATCGTTTTAAAAATAAATTATATGGTGCACTAGAAGACGCTGACCTCTACATGCTATAAAAAAAATCGTTTTATGATTATTTCATTAAGACCTTCAAAGGCTGCACCCACAAAAGACGTACCATTTTCTAGAAATGATCACTTAGATAATTAAAAAATAAATAAAAAATTACTAATTTTATTTTCAAAAAATAGCGCTTCACTAGTACTATATGTTCTCTACATGCCTACAAATTTTTGTATCCCGAAAGGATCACTTAGGCCCTCAAAGGATGCACCCACAAAAACATATACCTTATCATTTGCCTAAAAAATAAAAGTGACTGTTAGAAAAAATGAAATTTGACATAGTTATTAAAATTTTCAATACATAAACCTTATATATTCGTAAACGTGATTCAATTTCCTACATTTAATAATTTTTACCCAAATCAAGATATTTTTGTTTAAGTATCTCAAAAAATGCAATTAAGTTGAGGGATGCCTGATTTTTCAGTTTTCTATTGCATCTAACGTGCCAAAAGTGACCCTCATTAGCTTTCACTCACCCTTAAATTGAAGGAATTAAGATAAGTTGTGACAAGTCCACAAAAGCAAGCAAGAATACAACTTACAGAAAATGTGCAGTACAAGAATGGACTAGTGCAAGAAAAAATAAACAACATTCTATAACCAAAAAGTTAAAATCCCCATCTAAAAAGTATCTATGATGCCATATTTTATTTGAAACATGGCACATAATATTCTTCCAACCTTTCCATCTTTAGTTATTAAAGAACAAAATATCCACCTGGGATGTTCTGATTCTATCCAACTTAGAATATCTTCATATTGATTGGTACGCAAGAATTGATGAAATAGTTGATGATCAAGATTGATATTTGTTTATGTTCCTGCATCCATCCCTTCTCCTTCTTTGTTAGGGAAAAACACATCAATGTTAGGAAAATAAATAAGCAACTGTGATGAAGTACAAAAGTAAATAGAATAAAGTAAATAAGAAACTATGATAAAGAATAATTAACATGACCATCTAAAATATCATACGCACTTGGGATATGGATAGCAGCAGTGAAAAAAAAGCCTTGCTGTCATGAGTCCAATAAATTGATGAAAATTTCACCAATTAACAATTGTAAAAACCTAACATGAGGAATACAAATTTAAAAAACACTCTATATATTCAACAAAGAAAATTTCTCGAAACTTATAAGCACATGATATATAGAGGTTGGGCCAATGAAACATCAAGTGTTGAAAAAATAGTCTTTGTATCCCATTTTTTTTTAAGTAGTTTAGGCCAGTGAAAGTTCATGAGGATAACAATTTTAAAAAACCTTATACTTAACTTCTATAACAATGAAATAATTGTTATGAATATTAGAATAACCCATTTTGCAAACCTTATACTTAAACTTCTACAATGGAAATATTTGAACATTTATGCGTATAAGCATAGCCTCTGTTCCGTTCTTCCATTTTTCCACTAGTGTTTTATTATTAACATATTTACAAGCTTCATTATGAAGAAGTATTCTATATTTTTTCTCGATGAATATAAAAGATTCTTGTGAATACATAAATAAACAAAATTTCTTGAATATTGTTCTCTTTTTTTCAGAGGAAATCTCCACGGAAAACCCAGCAATACTTCCCCACATTAATGGATGGTAGAGGTGGTAAACCGCCGGCCATCCTCACAGATGACCTAACCCCAAAGGACTCAAGGCTCGAACCCGTGACCTCTCCCCGTACCGAGAGAGTGTGCGCACGTCTTACCAATTGAGCTAACCCTTGGGGCTTTGAATATTGTTCTCTAACTTTGCATGGTTGGTGCAAACATGGTTTCCTTACCAATAAAAGTTTATTTGCCAATAACTTGTGTTGCGTTTGACTTAAGTTTTTTAATAACGTGTATTGCTTTATGTCATCCAAGTTTGACTTAAGATTTTTATATCTTATCCAGGTCCAAAAAACCAATCATCTAAAAAAATTATTTTGTTTTTGAAAAAATAAACAAATTAAATAAAAAATATTATTATTTAAATTTAACTTATTTTTATAAATATATTTTGTAAGTTCATGCAAAATGATTATCTATAATGATTATCTGCAAATTTAACTTACAGTTTATTTCAAAATGATTATCTGTAATAATTTTTTATTTACATAATAATAATATACACATCTTCTTCCTACAAGGATCTTCCTCCTCTTAATTATGTCTTTTTTATATCTCTTAAAACCTAAAAGTTTTGTTGCTTTTTTCTTATTTTTCCAACGATTTTCCTCGTAAATTATGTCTCTTTTTATATCAATTGAAAAATAAAATTCTTCTCCTTCTAATAAAAATTATAAATATATTCATATTAAAAATTGTACAAATAATGGATTCTTTTAAAAAAAACATCTTAAATTAAAAATTATAAATAAATTCATATTAAAATATGTACAATGAGTGGGTATTGGAATCTCTTTTAAAAAATACTTTTTTAATATATTCAATGAGGGTACATGTAATAGAATCTCTTTGAAAAATCGTCTTAAATATATTCAATGAACCTGTATTACGAATCGATGATTGTCCGACTTGTGCTTGTTCGAGGAATGTAGGGTCATAATACATTACATTAACTACAGAAGATTTTCTAAATATCAAACAGATACGCCACTCGCATATATGTAATAATAATAATAAGACAATGCTTGCCATTTTTACTGTAATATTTTCTCGTGTTGTTGGGTTAACTTCGGTACAAAGGGATATAAGTCTAGTGAAAACCAAGTCCACTCTAGCTACATTGATAACGAAAACCAATTCCACTTAGTAATATATTTTTAAGTTTAAAAACATTTAAAAACAATAAAAATAAAAATATTAAATGTGTGGTAGTGACATCAATATTGAATGATATTTAATATTAAATGTGTGATAGTAACATTATCATTTTGTAGTATTGGTTTAATTATTAGTTATCCATAGTGTGTAAATCATTATATATATAAATGAAAATTTGGTAAATTTTTTATTTTATTTTTTTATTAAATTTTATTTCCATTTTCTACTTTGCAAATTATAAGATTATAATCTTTTTAAATGTATCATCTCTCAAATGTCATGGATAGTTCATGACAACAAATCTTATAATATTATCTATTTTTTAACATGTAGTTTTGTTTTAGTTTTTAGCTTTAAGATTTTTAGCTAAGTACGCATAACATTGTAATTAACCAAAATTGAAATGAAAGAAGTTGAGAAAGTACCTTGTAAAAACCCAATATGGAAACATCTCAACTACTAGATTGTAAGGCCTACACTTTGCTCTTTCTATTCTCAATTATGAAATGCAAATACAAAGAATGGTCACTCACTACTAAGTTTCCATTGACACTATGCCCACAATGACTAAGCCACAATCTTCTAGTTTACCTTTTAAGCTTCAATATCCCACTCCTAGCCTCTCCCCTGATATATGGAGCACTAAACATTAAAATCAAAATGAAACCCCTTCCTTTCCTAGGAACTCGATATTTAACATGGTCTAATAATTGTCTAGTGCTAGTGAAAGGCTTTTTAGATGTCTCAATTCCCAATTATGATAAAGGTACTGACTAACTAGGGCCACATCTATGAGTAATGGAAGTTGACATGGCATCCACATGGAATCATGTTCGTTAACATGTTATAAGTACTTGAGGAAGGCATTACTTTCTCAAACGAACCTTGATTGAGTTTTTCTTTTCATTGTTGGAAATATCTAAATCTATGGAATAACACTTAGATGAGGCTAAAATTGTTTTCAAGGTTTGTCCCAAAAAAATGACATTTGAGACCTAAAACAAGCTTTGAAAGTTTATAGAAATAAAATCACCAAATCAAGACATACTCATAAAATGGACCTGTTATTCAATAGAGACAAATTTTCAACCCAAAAAGTACCAGAATATACGACATATTATATAATCATCCATTTTAAATGATACCTCCTCTGCATTTATGAATGATTTTGGTCCCAAAATTCTTTTAGTAAAACAAGCGAAAAAAACATTTCTCTACCTTCTTCCTTTATTTCCATTTGGAATTGCCTAGAAGTTATCCTTTCAATGCAAGCTACCAAAATCAATGCTAATCCCTCTCGTGCAGTTCTAAACTTCTTCCATAAAACTATATTTTCGCTAACTCATCCTGAGCTTCTAGGGCTAGGTCGACCATGGTAAGTAAGACTTTCTTATTGATTAAAGTATATCAAAATTACTACTTAAAAATGATCCTTGGATAAAAAAAATTTGTTGGTTAATGGGAAGAAGCCCCTGACTAGTAGGATTTCCATTGGCTAAGTTACCACGAACCAGAGGCATCTAAGCCATCAAAAACACCTAGGGATCGCATCCGACTTGGGCTACAACAACCCTTAACATGGTTGGATTTTTTGTATCCATGGGATTTGAATTGATGACCCTTCCTCTTAGGGAGCATCTTAACCATACTCTGCAACCAATTGTTCTACATCTCACGGATAAATAATCTTTGGATAATTAGTCATTTCTGATCTAAACTATTTATTTGTGTTTAATGTTATTTATTAATATATGTCGATCTTCCTTGATTGATACAGATTTTGTGATCAATTTCATTCTTAGATCTTTACAACTTATATGATGCTAATCATGTAAGAATATGAGGTTGCTTCCAGCCTTCCACTTAGTATGTGACCAACTTGATATCCCAGGATTTCATGAATAGAGTGCTCAACTCATTCTGAAGGCCAAGGTGTGACGACCTCAATTTTAGCGCCATTGGTAAGGCGCTTTGTGGTTGTGTCGGGATGTGCTAGCAAGAGTGCACGATGATTTTATATGTCTTGGTAGCCTTGGTGATCGACTTGAGTATGAGACGATCATGATGGTGTACTAGTGTGTATGGCCGCTGGGAGGACCAATGGATGATGCTAAGTCATGCGGCTTGCATCTCTGCGATTGTCAACTTGGTTGACCCATTGGAGGATGATCTAGTAAGCATTATGCTAGTGCAAGGTAACACTTGGTCAAGACTATGAAAATGATGGATGGGATAGGAACACGTCATTATGTTAGCATGTGGTTGGACTTGGCATGGTTGCAAGGATGACACCTCAAGACCTCCTCAAGTATTGGTTCTAACTTAGCATGCATCACGGGTAAGTGCGTCATTGGTCGTTCAAGTGTTGACTTAGGGGTGAACATGTGATTGCCTGCATGGTTTATGGTTGGGTGGTGTTTCATCATGTTGCAACGTCTACGCTAAACGAGCAATTTACAATCCACGTGACTCTAAGGTGTCTGACTTAGGTTCAGTCAAGATGGTTTTGGCTAGGCATAGTCTGGGTGAAACTTGCGATTGATGGCCTCACCTAGCTAGCAATATCACATCAATGTCGCGTGTGTCTAGCCTTTCAGATGGTATGGGACACTAGAGATATTAGAAAAATCCTAGGCCCATGACAAATGCTATTAGAGCCACATTCGTTTGTGGAAATGCACAACAATGTCTCTTCACCTCCAACCCCTCCTTCATTTGATTTTGATGGGGCCACGTTGACGAGGATATCAAAATTTTTAAGTGGGGGAGAATGTCACAACTTCAATTTTAGCGCCATTGGTAAGGCCCTCTACAATTTCATTGGGATGTCCTAGCAAGAGCGTGCGACGTGTTTACATGTTTTGGTAGCCTTGGTGGCCGACTCGAGTATGAGATGGTCAAGATGGTGTACTAGTGTGTATGGATGCTAGGAGGACCAAGGGATGATTCTAATTCAGGTGGCTTACATCCCATAGAGTGTCAAATTGGTTGACCCATTGGAGGATGATGCAGCGAGCATTATGCTAGTGTAAGGTAACGCTTGGTCAGGACAATGATGTTGATGGATGGACAGGAACACATCATTATGCTAGCATGTGGTTGCACATGGCATGGTTGTAAGAACGACACCTCAAGACCTTCTCAAGTAGTGGTCCTGGCTTAGCATGTGGCACGGGTAAGTGTGTCGTTGGTCGTTCAAGTGTTGGCTTGGGGGTGAACATGCGACTAGATGCATGGTCTAAGGTTGGGTGGCATTGCGTTGTGTTGCAACGACTACGCTGAATGAGCACTTTATAATCTGTGCGACTCTAAGCTGTCTAACTTAGGTTCGGTCAGGCTAGTTTTGGCTAAGTGTAGTCCGAGTGAAACTTTCCACTGATGGCCTCACACAGCTAACAAGATCACGTCGATGAAGCATGTGTCAAGGATTTCAAACGTTATGGGATGATTGAGACAGTAGAAAAAACCTAGGCTTGTGACACAAGGTTCCAATGTTGACCAACAACCTCAAGTATGAAGAAATATATTTTTCTATGATATTTTCATTCATTTAGTTATACTTTTTTTCATTCCATATAATGTTGGGGTGTTCAAGTTATTGGCTTCATCATTAGCTCCGAGATAGAGCCATTAAAGTTATCATATCCAGTTTTGATGGTCAAGGTAGCAAGGTTCTAGGTTCTTGTATTGAGTTGCTTCTTATATGAAGATCTTTAGTTACTCATGGTTTTTACTTACTAAGCTTCTATGGATTAATGAAATTATTAACACCCACTACATAGAGTTGGATAAGATATTTTTAAAGATAGTACTTTCTATAATAGTTTTTTAAGGTCTTCTTGCTATATAATACCCTTGAGGTAGGGTATTACCTAGATTGTTTTCATAAAACTACTTTTTAATGGTTGGATTATGGGTTTTTATTTTTATTAATATGAACTATGAATGTAAAAGAGGCCACATTTATAAATCCCATGACTATCCTTATCGATGATGGCTCATGAGTTTAGATTTTTATTTATCCACTCATGATTGTAATGTAGTATCCTTTTATTGTCGATCTGACCTGGCCTTAACTATTGACATGTTTATAATCTGGTTGGTTAAAATGAAGTAGTTTACTAGTTAAATGTTTTTTTTTTTTGGGGGGGCGATTTTTAATCGAAGTTTGATGATTTTTTTTCCAAAATCTGAATTTTAAAGTGTTTAAATCATGTTTTTGAATATATAAATGGATTCAACATCTTTAAATATCACAAAGGAACCTAAATTGTGCTTAACAACACTCATATGTTTTTTCAAGAATTAATCTACAATTTTTACTATATTATGTAAAAAACAAACAAAAAAACAACTGAAAAAAGTAAAAAAAGTCTAACATTTAAACTACTACATTTATTCTTTGAGTCAACAATTTTGATTATTTTGATTATGGTTATTATCCTTGTGTGTTACTCCTAGTTGTAATCTATCATAAAAGCATTATAAAAGAAAATATTCATGATTTTATTATATTTCTTATTATAGGGTGTATTTTCTTATAGGATGTTAATTTGTAATTAATTTTTAATTTTACATGTTTAGAAGTGTTTTAAAAACATTCCTTATTGTTTTTCCTCTTTAATCTAGGTTTTTTTATCATGATAAATCTAAATTTAGTTAGAAGCTTATTCATGTATTCTTGATTTTTAATAATGAATATATATTGTTATGTCTGATTCTATATTTAACTTGTAGGATTTTTGGTTTGTTGTCTCTTTCCAATTGACTAGTTGACTATAAATGATAGTTATAAACATTTAAAACAATGAACAAATAAACAAAGACATTCATGTTATAATGAATGGATAACATCAAAACATAACTTTTATGTTATAATAAACGAATACATTTATGTTGCAATAAAATGGAAGTGAATGCACATCTTAAAACTACTATAGAAATAACTAAAACCAAAAGGAATGCAAATATTTGAGTAATTATGAACATATAAAAGTATACCTCTAACTAATCCTAGAATACCAAGGAAGTGGTTATATATCTAATGGTATTGAATGTTTAAAACAAATAATACATAACTCTAGAGTGATATCTAGGTATACATGAGTGTATAATAAAAGAGAACCAGTTGAGAATGACTAGGAGAAGCATCTCCAGTTGAATGAAAAATATAGACAATACACACATTTCATTAGAAAAAATAACTAAATGGTGGAAAATAAAATAGCCAATTGATAACTTAAGTCCAAGGAGGACAAACAAGTATATGTTCTATAACTTTTGCAGAGAAAATACATTTGGAATGAAGACATTCATCTTGAACATAGAATTATGAGAAGTGAGTTTACTTGATCAACAATCACCCCTTAGCATGAACCGTGAAAACATAGGGACAAACACCCTTCTCGCTTACTGTAATAGATTCTACCGTAGTATATCTACATTCATCAAGTGTACATAGGTCTAAGTTCCTTATCTCTAGCTATGTACTCTATATTTTTAGAAATTGTCCAACACTTTACCAATTCTCCCACAACATATTTCTCTTTCATACTAGCAAACGTCCTATCTTCATGAGGCCCAACTTCCCTTCTTCAGGAATTTGTTGACCTTAGTTACTCTAATATATTTTAGTGAGTTGATTCAAATGAATGTTTCATTAAAATTATCATTTTCTTAGCATGGGAAATGTGAATATGTTCCCCACTTATGGTTTCATGGTTAATTCAAGTTCAAGATGGCCATTCCAATTTCTCCAACATTTAATTAATAATGTAAAAATAATATTTTCATATGCCCTATAATGAGGACATGTGTACAGATTTCTTACACATTTTCAATACATAATATTAAATTTATATCTATTTAATCATAAATCCAAATATTCAATTTAGTTTAACAAATGTAGAACATAGGGGATATTACATCCTCTCCCCCTTAATCTTAACATAGTCCTTGATGTTCACTTTTTTTAATCTCTCTTAGATTTGGAACATAAATGGATACTCCTCGTCCATGGAATCCTTCATCTCCCATGTGTCTTGTTCAAGAATTAAGTGCTTGCATTGCACCTTTATCTCAGTGATGGATTAGTTCTAAAGAAAAAATTTTGTTCTATTGAGAATGAATAATGGTTCTGCTTGGAACTCACCTTTTGTTTCCACATGTATCTAGTGTTGGACATAATGGCCACACTGAGAGGGGGGCATGAATCAATGTGTGAGAAATTTAACAATTTTTTAGCTTCTTTTAATCAATCAGAGTATATCAATCATTATGTCATGAATTACATAATCAAATGCATCAACTAAATCAATCATACAATAATCAGATCAAGAGACACAAGAATATTTGGAATTTTGATCTTTATTTATTGTACATGGAAGACAACAATCTGCTCGATTACAATCAGCGTCAACTGATGAAAAGACCACCAACTTAGTAACATGACCCAACCTGGTTTTCTTGGCTTCAACTAAGAAGGGTTTCAGGAGTCCAATCCTCAAGAGCAAGATTATTCTTGCAAGAAATCATACGGCTCAATTGCATAACTAACCTCTATTCTACACATCAATCTCTGCTAATCATTGCTGCTAAACACTTGTTCTCATCATAGCTTCTCATCTATGTTTCTCATCACTGCTTCTGATCTGTAGTGCTCATCTCTACTGCTCATCACTCCTGCTCATCACTGCTGCTTATCTCTACTGCTCATCACTCCTTCTTGTTGGGTGTTATAATGTCTTAATTAATTCACCAAATATTCAATTATCGACAAAGTTTTGTAATATTAGAGCCTATACAAAATATATGAAAAGGTAGAAAGGTTCTAACACTGTCATGGCAATATTTTAATAAGGAAAAGATCGAAAGATGTTTCAAAATGAAAAACTGAATCAAACTCTTGAAATTCAACTACTAAGGTAATTAGGTTGGGACACATGTACTATATTATAGCAGTATCAAGCTATACTACTCTACTCTATCAACCATAAACTATGTATTTTATAAATAACACTATTCTAAGAAAGTAAACAACTCGTTTACAGTGTACTAACTATGCTACTTCTTAATCTATGAATTAGGAAGGTTTGGAACAAAATTAGAACTCTTACAAAAGGTTATGTTATGTAATAAAATATTATGATTATTAATCTAAGAAACACAATAACTAAAGTATACAGGTGGTTTGACAAATGCATAGTGATTGAATCAATTTATCTAGCTCCACTCTCCTTGATTGTTCTGAGGATATGCATTCATGGTTATCGGTACTGGAGAAGGAGGTGTATCAAAATGGATTTCGAAAGAAGTGAAGAAACTGAATGGAATTATATCTAACTTAATTTCTACAAATATATGTAAACTAAGTAGTGTCCAATTACAGGTGATAGTAAACATTGTGATTTATTCCATAAGAAAATGACTTTAATAGAAAAGGATATTATGAACAACTAACCTATTAATTAAGAAACAAAACTCTTTTAGTAATTAGTTCAAAGTTAAAGGTATACTTTTTTCTTATATGAAACATGTGTGAGGAAAATATGACTTAGAAACAAGTAGAAACCTTAATAAAAGAAGCAAGTAGAAAACTTAATAGAGATG
Source organism: Pseudotsuga menziesii (assembly GCA_001517045.1). Taxonomy (NCBI): domain Eukaryota; kingdom Viridiplantae; phylum Streptophyta; class Pinopsida; order Pinales; family Pinaceae; genus Pseudotsuga; species Pseudotsuga menziesii. Next base: position 121,784 of record LPNX010020095.1, on the reverse strand, counting down.
TCTTCTCTAAATCCTATTCTATGAAACTTTTCAGTATCCACATAGTGAAGAAAAGAGGTCCTATGCTATGATCAATTTGCAAAGTATTGGTTTCTTCCTCTAGAAATTCACATGTTTAATCCTAGATTCAATATACACAAAGATAAATTAGACTAAGATAGAGATATAATTACCAAAGCTTACAACAGTAGTGAATTAACAAGAATACAAAACAAAAGAGACAAAACAAAACACAATTCAACGCATACTAAGGTAAAAAGGAAGTGAAAGATAGGGATGGAACTTTAAGAAATATTCTAAATGATCTAGACAAAGGTCCTAGTTAGAGATATAATGATTGTGTAATTACAAACGCGACATAATTCAAAAGACAAAGAAACAGAACTTTAAACAAGTTTTAAACGGAATGGGAAATAGTAAAGGCTATATGAAAGACTAAATAGCGGACTGAACATAAGGTCTAAATGATAGTCTGAAAAAACGTTCTGAATGGCACTCCCTATGAAGAAAACAATGGAAATTAAGAAATAAATGGCCTAGATGATCTAAATATCAGATGATTTCATGCACATGAGAATAAGATGCATAAAGGGCAGTAACTGATCCTGTTCAGTAATTGAAATAACAATTAAATAACTTATGGTAATTCATGATTACAGGGAAACTATTGTTTATTGCATTATGAAATAACTAAGGTATAACCAAAGTAAATCTAAATCTAAATGAAAATCTACAGAACTAAACCTAAACTAACCTGAATCTAAGATATGAAAGTAATTCAAATCTATGTAATTATCAATATAAAACTAAAACAGAAGCTGGAAGAAAGTCTGGAAGGGAAACTAGAAAAAAACTATGCGTGCAACCGATTGCTTTAATTTAGGAAAGAGAAACTATACTAACAACACAACATTACTCATAATGGAATATATGCTACAGGAAATAAAGAAATGAACAATGTAAAGTAACAGGAAACCGATTTGCATAAATAAAACAATAACAGAAACTACTTATCTGCAAGGAAGGTGATAACAAGAAAACACATAGGAATTTAAACCGCTGGTTGTTTAGGTGCCCTCTTAGCAATTAGGGTGGAATGCTAATCAATCAATCATAGGAATAAGAACATTTATACATAGTGAAAATATAACTTATATTAATATGCAGAACAGATTTTTTACAAAGCTTCCCTTCTAATGTCGACTCGAAGATTACAAACTAGCTAACTCCTGCTCTCGCTTGGAGGCCATTATATATAATGTTTACAAGGATGAGTAGGTCAACCCTTTCAGTGGTCGACTGCTCCTAAAATAGTCGATCATAATGGAAAACAAACAACCACATGACAGCATGTCGTCTTCCTCCTGCTATCTCATGTGTCGGTTCTCCTTGTGCATCTTGCAGAATATAGATTCTTGTGGACGTGGCCTTGGATGATGGTGTCTAATGATGAAAGTAGGGTGGAAAGCCTTCTTAGAGTGAGGACTATCATAGAATCAATGTGTGGAAAATAGAACAATTGAAGACCGTTTTGGACTTTACTCACTTACGAATATGTCGACTAACAACGCGTGGCCTAATCGAGAGGCTAAATGGCAAGATGGATATGCTCTGCACATATCTAGTGTGAATGCATGCCAAATGTTAGATCATGTAAAGACTATAATATTGAAAATAAATTCATATATCAGACATATTTCCAATTATAACCGAATTCCTTAATAAAATTATGAAATAATAGAAATAAACCAAGACTTGCATAAATTTCAAATGTGTTCATACTTGGAGCTGAATGGTAGGTTGTATGATAAGAAATATGTCAAAAAGGTGACAAAATAGATGCCAAAAGATTAGATTACAAGCCTAGAATAGTGAGAAAAAAATGGTATCAACACTCCCCCAAATCGCAGAGATGCCAGGTCACTATGAGAAAAAAATGAAGTTAGGAAGAAGGCAGAGGTGTGTCAGTAGCTTCCTTCGCCTTAACTGATGAAAGAGGGGACATAAATTTTAACTTTTTGGCCTATTCTTTTAAAACAACATGCCTCTCCTGTTGAGAGTCATGTGAAGAATTAATGGCCTTGTTAAGTTCCTCAACAGTCCTAACTTGAAGACACAACTCATTATTTTCTTATCAAAGATCTACAATTATCTTAGCGTACTCCTCATTGCGACTTACCGATTATGCCAATTTTTGAGTTAATTGGTCTATAATTGATTGATGAGGAGTGGATGGTTCTGTGGGATTCTTGAATTATGGGGGTAGACTCAGTTCCCTGGATGGTGTCTCAAGATCAACAGAGGGGATTTTTCTTTCAGTGTTCATGCCTTGAGCAGGTGTAGGGACAGTCTCACAAGCAACATCTTTGAGCAGTTTGGCTGAAACACTAGCCAATGTGAAAAAAGGTGAATTAGTGACAGGGTTATTTTCTTAGGGATCACTGTCTAGATGACTAGTCTGACAATGGGATGAACTGTGGTTTGGATGATTGGATGAATAGTGGACTGGACAAACTTCACCTTATGTTTCCTGGTGCGAGCTCGTGGAAAAGGTAAAAATTCAGCAGACACATGTTTGAAAGGGATAGATGAACAGGAAGGGGAACTTGGGTCTGGTATATCATTGTCAATGCGGACAATTTCGGTGATTTTCTTCTCTGTGGAAGGGTTTTGACTAGATTCAAAGTTACAGGCATGCCTAGGGAGTTTCAAATATTTAGGTGAGGTTTTAGGACTTTAAACAAAAAATTATCCCAAATATGATTCCTCTCTTTGAGTTGATGCAAGATTAGGAGCTTAATCAAACTATGGTGATATAAACTCCCACTAGGGTTAACTGTGTTCTTTCTAGCATGAATTGATATTTTCTCCAAAATCTTGAGAAAATAAAATGGGAAATTGAGGAACTGTTGATTAACAAAACGGGCTAATAAGTGAAGATGACAATCTTTGAAAACATTGAACTTACCCTCGTAGATGATGAGGCATATAATAAGGATTAAAGGATTGATATACTCTGTCTTAATCCACTCTTAGTGAAATCCTTTAGCACCTGCAATGTGCTCATAATTGGGCTTAAGAGCGAAATTGTAGGTTGACCGTGGAAGAAACAAATGTTTATGCCACTGAACACCTTCTGTGGGAAGTTGCATTGCAACTTCAATGGTTTCTTTAGTTACAGGAAAAATGGGATGACCAACCCTAGCCATTTTTCCATCAAAACCTTTCACAAAAATCAACAAAATTTCTTCGTTAGACCCCTGCAAAAGATGTATGAATGGGTTGCATCCCATGTGGAATAAAACCTCACTGCATTCTTGAAATTTTGGCATCTGGAACAAATCCTGGTAGCTTTCACATAGAGGAATTTAGGCATTGTTCACACAGAGGCAAAGCTGTGAGGCTTGCAGAGGATACAGAAAAATGGTGGGTAAACAGATTTGCAGGGACGAAGATGAGTGAGGGCAATAGAATGGAATGAATACACAAGGGTGTCAGTTTAAAATGTGATCCATTCGGGGGATTGAATGATCATGGGAAGAGACTTGGCACGTTTAAAGGATCATGCCATCATGGCGAATCTTGAATAGTGTGCTATCAAAAGGATGCATGTGTTAATGAATTCATAGGGTTTTGGTAAATTCAACCATGTCCAAAGATAAAATTTGGACAGGTTGAATAGATTACTCAATGTAATTCCATAAATACGCATTCAAAATCATAATAACCCGAATTAACAAAATGATAGGTCACTTGATGGTTCCTGCATGTAATTGGGTAGGAGGATAAAGATACTTGATAGTGTAATGATAATTAAAAATATCATACAATCACATCACACTTGTATAGATTTTACATGATATCACATTATGCCAAAATCGTAATCAAATTATAGGTCGAAAGTAATCCTAATAAAATCATAATACACGTGTAAGCATGTGAGTAAGGCTCAATAATTATGAATAGGATGCAACCAATTAAAATATTTTCCTGTATAACCAAAAGGATTTGAGATTTTGATAGCATGTCATTATAATGGTATAATTTTCATTCGAGCGTCATTTGAACTTCCATTCAGAACTTCATTTGAATATTCATTCAAACCTTCATCTGACCGTTCAAACAAACCTTTTGTTCAAAAATACGCCTTACTGGTTTTGGCTGCTACTAATTATGCAGTAAACTTTCTGGGTTGTCAGAACATAATATAAATCATCTTTAGTGAACCTCTATTGCATTGTTCCTCATGGATTAAAACAATCTTCTGTTAATTGCATTCTCCTGAAAAACATTTGAAAACATCCTTACTTTTGTCAGGAATAAACAAAACTTTCTATAAACATTCAGAAAGTAAAAAGAGTCATTCAGAAACTTTCCAAGCTTCCCCCAAACAGAAAATATGGCATGTACTCAAGCCATCAAAGAAAATTTGACTGAGTTCCAAATAATATAACAAATAGTTCTAAAAATGCTGCTATTATTAGTAAGAAAAACAAATACTAACTAATAAATGGGGATGATTATGATATATATTTCCATCAAAAATAACAATTCTTAAGAAGATTATACAAATAACAATAGTATAATTGATGTGAAAAACAACATAGGAGTAACTAGTCATCCATGCCTCATTTTAAGGATATCCTATCATCGAAATAATATTTTAACTTTACTCTTGATTTTGTGAGATTTCTATAGATATGGGTCCCATTTCTAGAATAATTATATCCTAGATATTATTGAAGTAGATGATAGAGTGCCAAGTCCAACTTACAACCATTCTCAAATGACATGATGTAGAATTGGCATCAACATGTATTGTTCTTTTTTATACTTTGTTTATTTAGTCTTTTTTTTTGTTTTATGAACCATGTGCATATAATTCTTAACCAGACCTCTTTTACCAGATATGTCCCTACTTCCAGTAGGCACGTTCAGTACCTCGAAGGGTATATCTTGGTACCATGTAAGCATAGCCCCACTTCCAATGAGCCTGTTCAATACCATGATGGGTTTGCTTGCACTTACCAGGATTCCTTCTTTAAATATATTACTTAGTATGGACCCACTGCCAGCAAGCTTATTCAGTACTCTGGCAGGTTTTCTTCGTATAAATTTTTTTTCGAACATGTGGAAGTCAGTTGGTATTTAGAGCAATCTAAGCCTGCTAAACACATAATTCAAATATATAAATGCAAAACTTATAAGTAACAAAAAATTTATAATGGCCTAAAGCATAAATCATGTCAAAAGATAATAACTTGAAGTTGTTCTTGGACTACTCAATATATTGCCTTCATCGAAAGAAGTAATGTTCCCCACAAGTAGGAATTTCACTCATTCTTGAGTTTTCCCAAAAATACTTAAGAGACAAGTTGTGATAATGATTATAATGTGAACAAGTAGTCCACATGTGTATAATAAAACTTTGAATCACGTGTAGATGACATTAGGTCTTAAGCAACTCTCTTAATGATAAGTCAAAAATATACATATCTGATTCAATCACCATAAAATCATAAGGAATCATCTAAGAAAGTGGGTAGAAACAATATGGGGTCTATTGGAATTTCATTATAACTCCCTATTTAAAAAAAATTAAGTTGAGTTATAAGTTCTTATAGAACTTCCCTTTGTAGGAAACATTTCATCAGTTGGTTAAAGAAACAAGGCTCTTATAATCAAACTACAAAACTTCATGTTAGATGATTCAAATTTTTATTTGTAAAAAAAACATATGCATCGAGAAAAAGTCATATAAATTTTATCAAAATTTAGATAAAGGAAAAGAACCTTTCTGTTTTATTTGACAAAATTCCATAAGCTAATTGTACAACCAAATTCCCTGCATAAATATAGTCAACTTATCAAAAATAACTTTTATTTATTAAAGAAGTAAAGATATATTTACATATGTACATAAAAATAACACAAAATAGTTTAAGAATTAGGAGGAGGAGGAATGACTTCCTCTTCAACTAGCTCCATCTAGTCCTTTTGGTGTAAGATATTCTTCACGAAATCTTGTCTAGAGATTGGTTGATGGTAAATTCTAAGTTTGTTTCCATTTACAACAAAGGAATTTTATGAATCATCAATTGTCTTGATCTCTATTGACCCATTATCGAAGGCTGCAATCACCTCATATAGACCCATCCAATGGGTAGTTATTTTTCCTTTGAAATTTTTATACCTTGTATCAAATAGCAATTTCCAATCCCTGGTATTAAACTACTTTTTCTTAATAAATTTATCATGCGATTTCTTTCGTTGATTTTGTATTGACATTTTCCTTTAGAGTGCATATTTTCTAATCTCATCTAATTCATTAATCTATAAGATTCATTGTTTTTGTGCCTATTCTAAATCCATACCTAATTTCACAGCCATACCAAAAGTCTTAACTTGGAATTCAATAAGTGAAAGGAATTTTTTCCCATATACTAACTCATAGGGTGTATGTCTAGTATTATTTCTCCAAGTTATTCTATAGGACCACAAAGCCTATGGGAGTCTATCTACCCAATCTTTATGATGTAGTTGAATAGTTTTAGTTAATATAACTTCCAATACCTTATTGGTTGATTCTACTTGGCCATTGGCTTGTGTATGGTAAGGTGAGGATTTATAATGTCATATACTATATTTTGTGGTAAGCTCTTTCATTAATTTAGAGGTGAATTGAGAACCTTGGTCAGTGATGATTTCTCTACGCACACCAAATCAAGTGAATATCTCGTCATATATAAATTCTACCAAATATTTCTTTGTAGCTCGAAACAAAGCTTTATCTTCTACCCATTTCATGAGATAATCTGTGAAAACGAGGATGTATTTATTCTTATGGGAAATGGGATATATTGGTCATACAAAATCAAGAGCACACTTCTCAAAAGGCTCAATCATGACCTGGCACTGTAAAGGAATATTTTATGAGGACGTAGGTCTACCCATTCTTTGTAAACTATCACATCCTATAGCGTCATATCTGGTAGCATCCTTAAAAATGCTTGTCCAATAAAAACCAAAATGCAATACTTTGTATGTTGTTCTCTTTTCAGAAAAAGTGTCACCCACATGGACCATCATGCCATGCACAAAGGATTTCTATTATCTCATCGTCTCGTACACATCGTCTAATAAGAAGATCTGGGCCGGCATGGAATAGGTCATTGTCAAACCAAGAGTCACTAGAACTCTGGATGACAATTTGACTTTTCTCATGAGGAGACAAGTGATTTGGTAACTTCCTAGTTGCCAAATAATTATTAATGTCTACAAACCAAGGGGTATGAATTGACACAACAAATACATGTTCATCATGAAAAGTATCCTCAATTGTTTTAGCACCATCATCATGTTGAATATGAGAGAGGAAATATGCTGCCAAATTTTCTCTACCAGGTCGATCGATGAAAATGATATTAAATTCTTGTAATAGAAGAATCCGTTGGGTCAGTCTACCATTGGTAGTTGGTTTCTTCATAAAAAATATGATGGAAGAATGGTCTGTATGCACCAAAAATTCATATCCCATGATGTAATGATGAAACTTATTAATATAGTAGACTACTTCCAGAAACACCTTTTTAGTAACAATGTAATTTATTTCGGCAGGCGTCAAATATTTGCTAATAAAATATATGGCATAAGATGCTTGTCCCTCTTTCTGACCAAGAACTCCTCCTATGGCTATGTTAGAAGCATCAGTGGATATATGAAAAGGAAGGGACTAATCAGGACCACTCAGTATTGGTGCCACTAATAATTTATCTTTTAAGACCTCAAACGCACTTTGGCATGATTCAATCCATGGGAACTCCATATCCTTCATAAGCAGTTTAAACAATGGTGCAGCTATTTTAGTGAAATTTTCAATAAAATGACGATAGTAACCTTTGCGAACAAGAAATATTCTTAATTTTGTTTTGCGTTTTTGGAGAGGGGAGACCAACAATTACTTCTATGTTAGCAGGGTCTATCTTTACCCCTTGTGAGGAAACATGATGCCCCAAAACTATGCCTTTTGTTAATAGCATTTTACATTTTTCATGACTTAGGGATAGATTTGTTTCGTGACATCGGATCAATAATTTTTAAATATTATTGATTCATTCTTGAAAGGTACTACAATAGGCTATAAAATCATCCATATACACCTCTACACAGTGATGTGTAAGGTCAACAAAAGTTCCTAAAACTGCACGTTGAAAAGTAGCAAGTGCATTACATAATCCAAATGGAAAAACTATATAGAGATATCTCCCCCAAGGACATGTAAAATTTGTCTAAACTAATCCTCAATGTCTATCAAAATCTAATTGTATCCACTATATCCGTCGAGAAATGAAAAATATTGTTTGTCAGACAAGGTATCTAGCACTTGGTCAATGAAGGGAAAAGGAAAGTAGTCCTTAAGCACGGATTTATTCAGTTCTCTAAAGTCAACACCAATACTCCATTTCCCTGTGACTTTATTTGGGACTACCACTAGAGGAGATACCTATTACTATATAAAATTGTGTAAATGAAACCAACATTGAGGAGTTTTTGTAATTCTTCTTTAACTGTCTTTGAAAGAAGGGTTCATCCTCCTCTGAGGATGAATTATAGGGGATATATTGTCATCCATGTAAATATGGTGAAGACAAGTGTCAGGGTGTATACCTTTCATGTCAGTGTATTCCCATGCGAATTCTCCAGATTGGTTTTTAAGGACCTTAAGCAATTGTTCTTGTTGACTCTCAGTTAACCTTGCATTTATGTGTAAAAATTTTCTAGGGATAACCTCACAAGGCATGGTATAAGACCCCATTTTCTCTTCAATTGCAAAGACGCATGGTATATTCATGAATGTTTAGAGGGCCATATTTTCTTGAAACTCATCCCCAAAAATTTGATCAAGTTGAGCAAAAGACTGAGGAAAATCTATACAAGTTATTGAAGAGACAAATTGATTTAACACATTTTCAGTAGTCTACTGCTGAAGTGCCCAAGAGTAGTCACTAGGAAAGAAGGTCCCTTCAATATTTTCATCCCCAAAGGGGCAATCTAACCACGACAATGTTCCAGTTATCGATTTTGCTGGGGTTATAAAGGCAGTTTTTGTGTGGACAACCCATTAGAAATGGTCATTTCCTTGTCCCTGTATCCTATGAAGGCGTTGGAGGTAGACAACCATGGTATTCCCACTATAATAGGATTTCATTTAGAAGGATCCTTTGATTCTAATATGATGAAATCAACAGGATATTCCCATGAGGCTACTGACACAACAATGTCATCTAGAACCCCAGCAGGTTTTACCGTAGTATGGTCTGCTAGTTCCAGAAATGAGTGGTTCGGTCGGAGAAATTGTCCCAACTGTAAAAATTCTAAGACTGCATTGGTCATCATATTAATATCCAATACTAAATAAATAAGTGTATTTTCTATGGAAGTATTATTTACAATAACAGTCACTACTGGACTCCTTGGATTTGTATACTTTTCAATTCTAGATTGGTCAGTCATACATTTAGACATTTCTCCTATAACATGAATAATGGGGGGATATTTTTGTTTTTTTCTTGGATTCTTAATGCAAATTTCCTTTATTACCTTAATGTAAATTGGTATATCCTTAATAGCTTACAATAGACGGATCTTGACACAATTGTTTTTTAATTTATTCAAAATATCATACTCGGGATGGATTATAGGTTTTTCTATTGCTAATCATTTTGGAAATGGAGGGATTCTTTGTTCTTGAGTTGGTTCTTGTTGAGGATGGGTATGTAGTGGAATATTTGGACATCCTGAAAAATAGTATCATTCATGATTTCATTAGGGTCTTTTACCTCTTCATTCTCTTCAGGAATGATGACTGATGACTTAGGTCTGTCATTCACAACTCTTCCAGATCGTAATTGTATCTCATGTAGAGGTACAGTCGAAATAACGTAGGATGGAAGAGTTTGCAACTCAATTATGTCAAGATATTGAGCTAGCTTATTATTTGGTTGAGGTATTGGTTGTGTAGGTAACAATGTAGGTCATGGAGGGATTGTATTGTTGAAATGATGAAGTTGTTGTCTAATAAGGGGGACTGGAGGCACAGATCCTGGTAAAAATTGTTGGGTATTGGTTGAATGTTGAGGATAAGGATGATTAGATGTAAAGACAAGAGGTGACTGGGGGTAGTTTGTCCCCTCCACCGCTATGTCCAACACTATTGCAGAGTAAAATGAGGAGGAGGAGGATACTGGGGTTGCCAATTCTGCCAACTTGTAATGTTCCACTATTGAGGTGGTTGGTAGGGTTGGTAATAAGGTGGGGGCTATGGTGATAAAGTATGATATGGTGGTGGGTACCTTGGTTTCCAAGGAGGCCTCCTTGAGGTTTCACCAATGTCCCAACTTTTATATATGGCTTGTAACCCAGGTAACGATGGGTAATCGTTTATTGGATGATCCTCTATACAGATATGACATACATAGATTTTATTTAATGGGAATTCTTGTTGGGGATTTTTAGTTCTACATCTTGGATATAAAATTCTCATCGTTGCATGTTCCTCTTATTTTATTTTCTTAGCTTGTAACACATCTAGGTTGGAACCCATTGCTCCTAAAATATCAGTTTTGAAGTTTTCCAATAGGTTTCTTAACTCTATCCTTGTGACCCCTCCTAAACTGGGAGTATTCCCTTTTAGATTCCTATTATAAGGCTCTCGAATATTTCTCCCAACACCCCCCCTTCTTCTAGAGTAATTTATACACATCTCCCTAATCTGTATGAAGGATTTGTGGGAGACATCGCCAGATTCCATTAGATTAAGGATTTCTACCAAGTCTTCTAAGATCCCTTTAAGGAAGAGTGTTCATATTTAATCTTCTCGAAGGTCATTATGTTTAGATTTATGTAATGTATAAATAAATCTTTTGAGATATTGTTCCAAGATCTCATCTTCGAGTTGTTGTATTTTAAAAATATTATTTTGAGATTCTCTGGGTTTGCAATACTCTTGATATTTTCGTAAGAATGTAGTTTTCATATCTTCCCAAGTACTGATACTATATTCTCCTAATCCCATGAACCATATTAAAGCGGAGTGTTTTATTGTAGCAGGGAAAGTTTTAACTTGTGAGCATCTTGTAGATAGATATAAATTCTACAAAGGATGTCAAACTTGAACAAAAATGTGTCTGAGTCTTCATTACTCTCCCCATAGAAAGTAGTTAAGGAGGAAGGAAGGATGTTCTTCATATTTACATCTTCTGTGGTGTCTAAACTAGGGAACCCTAAGGAAGTCTAAATTAATTTTTCTCCTTCCCCTTAGTCATTTCTAACCTCATCATGATCACCATTCTCTCCCTGTATCTCCATGTAGGCTTGATTCCTAAAGAGTGTGTACCTAGGAGGATCCTTTCAAGGTGATAATGGGGTCCCCCAACGTTCTTTTTAGGGGGAGATATTCCAATGATCAACTATGTTTTTGTTAAGTTCTATAGGGATGGTAGGTACTACTATGGAGGTTTCAATCTGTGAAATAACTGTATTTGTTGAGTTGCCAAAGAGAGATTTTACTTGGGAAGGATCAATGAAATTAATAAAGTTAGTATCCCCTACTAACGAGAAAGTTGTATCATTTGGTTTCTATAGTAGCGGAGGATTGAGGATTGCCACTAGGTGACCATCTTGGACTTCTTTAGAAATGGGGTAATTAGGGTTTCCCGCCAGGATTTCTTCACCGACTATGGTTTCTCCTATAAATTCTTTAGGTTTCTAAGTAAAACTACTTTCTATGTGGATTCTCTGATACCTTTCTGTTGCATTATTGTTTGGGGTAATTTGTCCCCCATAAAGGTTAGTAGGAATTTTAACAAGGTTTTGGAAGCTATTCTAACGTATCTACCCCTCGAATTTCTAAGTTTGTTCATGAAAATCTAAATTAAAATGAAATCCTATAATACCACTATTACTATTGGATTTGGGGGTTCCTGTTATAACAGATGTCCAGGTTCTTATCTCTTGTCTTACTGATCCCCATCCACTAGCCTATTGCTAAACTTCATAAGGGGATTCTACTTATTCTACCATACAGAACAAATCCCTGGAAACGACGCCAAAATTTTTGGGTGTTATAATGTCTTAATTAATTCACCAAATATTCAATTATCGACCGAGTTTTCCAATCTTAGAGCTGATACAAAATATATGCGAAGGCAGAAAAGTTCCTATGGTGTCATGGCAATATTTTAATAAAGAAAAGATTGAAAGATCTTTCAAAATGAAAAACCGATTCAAACTCTACAAATTCAACTACTAAGGTAATTAGGCTGGGACACATGTACTAGATTAGAGTAGTATCAAGCTATACTACTCTACTCTATCAACCATAAACTATGTATTTTATAAATAATACTATTCTAAGAAAGTAAACTACTCCTTTACAGTGTACTGACTATTCTACTTCTTAATATGTGAACTAGGAAGGTTTGCAAAAAAATTAGAACTCTTACAAAAATTATGTTATGTAATAACCTAATATGATTATTAATCTAAGAAACCCAATAACTAAACTATACAGGTGGGTTGACAAATGCACAGTGATTGAATCAATTTATCTAGCTCCACTCTCCTTAATTGTTTTGAGGATATGCACTCATGGTTATCGGTACTAGAGAAGGAGTTGTATCAAAATGGATTTCGAAAGAAGTCAATAAACTGAATGGAATTAGATCGAACTTAACTTCTACAAATCTATGAAAACTAAGTAGTGTCCAATTACAGGTGATAGTAAACATTGTGATTTATTCCATAAGAAAATGACTTTAATAGAAAAGGATATTATGAACAACTAACCTATTAATTAAGAAACAAAACTCTTTTAGTAGTTACTTCAAACTTAAAGGTATACTTTTTTTGATATTAAACATGTGTGAGGAAAATATGACTTAGAAAAAGGTAGAAAACTTAATAAAAGAAGTAAGTAGAAAACTTAATAGAGATGTCTTCTCTAAATCCTATTCTATGAAATGTTTTAGTATCCACGCAGTGAAGAAAACAGATCCTATGATACGATTAATTTGCAACATACTAGTTGTTCTTCTAGAAATTCACATATTTAATCCTAGATTCAATATATACAAAGATAAATTAAACTAAGATAGATATATAATTACCAAATGTTACAACAATAGTGAATGAACAAGAATAAAAAACAAAAGAGACAAAACAAAACACAATTCAACACATACTAAGGTAAAAAGGAAGTGAAAGATAGGGATGGACCTTTAATAAATACTTTAAATGAACTAACACATATTTCATTAAATTTGTAATTATTTAGTGGATCTAGAATTTAGAACTTCCGCTAGATTGAGTTCTTTCAAAATGGGGAAAGGCATAACCTTTGAATCCTTATATAATTTCTATTTCTATTATTTATAGTTTGTATTAAATGTTAAGTTGATTAAATTATTTTATGACATAATACCAACATTGTATTTGTTACTACAACAATTATAAATATTCTCATAGTAATTATTTATCTCTTTGTTGAGTATGTTGTTTTATTTTTGGAAGTTGGCACCACTTATAATCAAAACGAGAAAATATTTTATGACTTCAAAGTCTAAGTTTTACCCTTGTAGTGATTAAATAAATTATGAATTAAAATAGCAACATAATTTATTATTATTGTTGTTGGTAGCAGTAGTGTATTAAAAACTAAGTTGATGAATGTTTACTTTATGAATAATAGATTAACGTGAGAAATTTCTTGCCTATAAATTTAGTTAATGATAATGATGTTAGTAAAGCCTCCTTTATATATTAATATTAATTATTTTAACAATCAAAATCAATTATGAACTAGAATAGCATTAGTGCAGTACAGTTTAATTTTTTTCATATATAAGAGGAAAGGGGGAAAACCAACTGAACCAATTATTGTAAGTGTTCATTATTTATTTATGAAGCATTTGAACAATGTGTTTAATTAAAAAGAGCATATTTATATTGAAAATATATATATCTTACAATATTTATATTATCATTAATATTTTATATCATCTATTAATTTATGTTAGGGCACAGAGGAATCGAACCACCATCGTCCTGCTTGTAATGCAGGTTCTCTTCCATTGAGCTAGCACCCTTTACAACATGAGGGGAGAGGAAATGTGTTAACACCTAGATTACACCTTTCTAATCTTCTGTGACAAATCAAAATGATGAAAGTCTTAGACTTTAATTCTTTCAAAATGATGAAAATCTTAGACTTTGATTCCTTACATAATTTCTATTAATATTATCTATAGTTTGTATTAAATGGTAACTTGATTAATTTTATGTAATGACATTAATATGGTATATGTTACTATGATTAAGCAATTGAATTATAATTTGATATGGTAACTAGTACATTGTTGGTGTTGAGTTCCTATACTAATAGAAGGTTGGCACAATTTTAGAGTGACCCATTTAAAAACTATTTAATGACATAATACAAATGTGTTTGTTAATATAACAATTTTAATTCTCGACATAGCAAGTAATATTGTATGTGTTGAGTATCATGTTACAAGTGACAAGAAAAACTATTATATATTAAGTGTTAATATGCTAAGTTTATTATTTTACTGATCAAAATCAATATTACCATAGAATAGAAATATAATTTATTTACATTACTATTATTTATATTTTCTAATAAAAGTTAAGTTGACTAATGATTATATCACGAAAAATAGATTGTAGAAGATTTTTTAACATACTATTATTAAAGTTATTTAATGCCATTAATAATCAATGTTTTTGCTATTATTATCTTGGAATTTCATTTAATTGAAATAATGTTAACTAATGTGTGTAGATTGAGTTACCATAGTAAGTCTAAGTCATTTTTTAATATGATGTTTTATTTTTTAAAGTTGCCACCACTTGATAGTGGAGGATAAAATATATCATGACTTAGAGTAAAATCGATTTTATCTTAGTAATGATTAAAATAAATTATGAATTAGAATAGAGACATGATTTTATTATTATTATTGTGGGTGGTTATTGTATTAAAAACTAAGTTAATGAATGCTGATTTCATGAATAACATAATTATGTGAGAAATTTTACCTATAAATGTATTTAATGATATACTTTAATTATCATTAATATTTATATTTACGTATTAAAACAAAAGTCACAAATATTTGACTAGTGCATTATTAATAATTTGTGTAAGAAATTTCTTGCATAATAAAAAGTTATTTAACAAAAAATTAATATTGTGTTGTGATTATTATTAACTTATGTAGTATTGACATTAAATGTTAATACTTGGCTATTGATTTTCGGGATTAAGCTATGTGAAAATTTTTCAATCCATAATGAATTTTACATTGTTCCCCCGACGATCATGCATGGAGTGCCCACTTGAAATGTTGGTTTGAAAAATTCACTGACAACTTAATCTAGAAAATCATTCACAATGATGACAAGCTTAGAAAGCCTACACTCTGAAAATGTTACTACTTTGTCTTTGTTGAATTTAAGATATTGCACTAATACAAAGTTGGCACCACTTTAAAGTCTACAGAAGAAAATATAATATTAATTTTACATTGTTCCCCCAACGATCATGCGTGGAGTGCCCACTTGAAATGTTGGTTTGAAAAACTCACTGACAACTTAATCTAGAAAATCATTCACAATGATGACAAGCTTAGAAAGTCTACACTCTGAAAATGTTACTACTTTGTCTTTGTTGAGTATAAGATATTGAACTAATACAAAGTTCACACCACTTTAAAGTCTACAAAAGAAAATATAATATTAATTAGAATGCAACAGAGTAGAACAATTAAATTTATATCAATTATAATAAAAAATAATAGGGAAAAGTCACTTCAAACTTTATTGCAAGTGCCTTACATTTATTCACAGAGGAAGTCTAGAAGATGTTTTAAGGTTCATTATTGAATATGATGATGCACATTTTATATAGTGAGATGTCGACTTTACGTAAAAAACAAATTGAAAAGTTAAAAACTGAATGGTGTTATCTAATTCACATAAAGTAGCATCACATGAATTAACATAGAAGTTGAACCAAAATTTTCATATTAGTAAATAACATAAAATTCTTCAAAAAAAGGCTTGAAGAGAATATTTGATATACAACAAACATTGAAAAGTGTTTCTTCTTGTATATTAATATCTCGTTCAAAGAGAAAATTACATTCATGAATCATATCCACCTAATCTCCTTATATTCAATCAAGAAAATCAATTACAACTTGTACACCACATTTATTTATCGTGGTCTTCCTGCAATCTTCTTTCTTTTGCATCCATGCCCAAACTATGGTATTAACTGGAATAGATCCTAGTCATGTGTCAAGAAGGATTGGTACCCAATATTGTTCTAAAATTTCCCTTATATTTCCCTGAACTAGGCTTCCATCAATCAACCTTTACATGAAGAGTCTCATTTTCATCATTCTGGAAGATATATGAGGTGGTTTTTTCCATCGAAGTGATCTTTTCATCCTCAGTTCATGATCTAACCAGCAACATCTTTCATTTCTCAACTTCAATCATAGGATTGAATCTTGGATTTAGCTTGTTGCACTTGGGTCCAACATATACCAATTCACCTGTCACATTATCAAAATCTCCATCCATAATAATTATATTACATGCAATGCATTACGATCAACATTAAATCTCACGTGGATTAAATTGTATTTATGATGCAATGCATTTGATGATAATGTCTAACATGAATTAAAGCTAACATGATGTTACTACTTAATGGTTGATTTTCTGGATTAAGTTATATGAAATCTTTTCAGTCCACAAATGAATTTTTCATGGTTCTACATGGTTGGAGTGTCCACTAAAAACGTTGGTCTGAAAAATGTTCACACAGTTTAATCCAAAAAATCAATCACAATTATGACAAACTGATAAAACCTACACACTCAAAATGTTAGTACTATATTTATTAAGTATAAGTTAATATACTAGTACAAAGTTGGTACCACTTTAAAGTCTACACGAGAAAATATAATTATGAATCGGAATGCAACGTATTAGTACAATTAAATATATATCAACTATAATAACAAATAATAGGGAAAAATCACTTTAAACCTTATTGCAAGTGCCTTACATTTATTCACAAAGCAAGTCTATAAGATGTTTTAAGGTGCATTCACATAAAGTATCATCACATGAATTAACATTGAAGTTGAACCAAAATTTTCATATATGTAGCAAATAATATAAAATTTCTCAAAAGGTAGCTTGAAGACAATATTTGATATACTACAAACATTGACATATTTTTCTTCATATATATTAATTAGTCATTCAAAAAGAAAAAATACATTCATGAATCATCTCCACCTAATCTCTTTATATCCGCTCTAGCAGATCAAGTACAACTTGTACACCATTTATTTATCTTGATCTTCATGCAATCTTCTTTCTCTAGCATCCATGCCCAAACTATGGTATTAATTGGAATAGATCTAATTTCTATGTCATCCAGATTTGGTACCCAATATTGTTCTAAAAAAATTCCCTTGTATTTCCCTGAGATAGGCTTCCACCAATCAATCTTTACATGAAGGGTCTCACTGTCATCCTCCTGGAAGATATCTGAGGTGGCTTTTGCTATCCAAATCATCTCTCCTTCATCCTTATTTCCTGATCTAACAAGAAACATCTTTCCTTTCTCAACATCAATTCTAGGATTGAATGTTGGCTTTGGCTTATTGCACTTGGGTCCAACATAATACCAGTTCATCTGTCACATTATCAAAATCCCTATCCATAATACTTGATATGGCATGGAGTACCATCAACGTTAACATTTTGCCTCGTCTTGGGCCAAAAATCATCAGAATAAGAATCAGTTTCATCCAAGGGTGTATGGTCATTGTAGATTCCATCTATTGCATCAAGAACTATTTTCCAATAATCTAGTTTTTTATTCCATTCCTCTGTAACAATTGGTGAATTCTCATTGCCAATAGTCTCTTTCCACATTTTTATGTATGATATTATTCCTTCGTTTAGTTATTTTAAATAAACATCATTGTCTTTGGGACGTAAGAAAGATGGCTTCCCTGTGGGTAATATAGGTCGACCTTCATCATCTATACTTTACAACTCAACTAGTTCTGACCACTCAATGTCTTTGATGGATTCTTTACACCTCATAACTGGAACATCATTGAGTACAAGAAATTGAAAGTACTAGACATTAAGATGTCCAACTAGTGCATGTTTCCCCTCGTTGATGTACCCATTAAGAAAACTTTTGAAGTCATACACTTTGTCAATAAGTATAGGTGGAAAAGCCTGTTTTTCTTCTATTGTGCATTATGTATCCATCATCTTAGGAAAAGAATATATATCTTACTTTTCAAGTTGGAAGACATTATTCTGTAGGTTCCATCTATGTCTTCATGGGTGTGCCCATAAGCAAGAACCCAACCTCAATAGTGACGAAGACAGTAAGTGCAGTTAATAGTGATAGAAACATGAAAACATGACGATTCTTATTATCACTAGCTGCATTGTCCAACTATAACAACAAATTTCGAGGAAGAGGTTTAAAATCAAGATTTTGATTTTTCAAGCTTCCATTTAAATATAGGAAAGCATCCTTGTACACTCTACATTTTGAGTAAATAGAGTTTTGAAGTAATGCATTTGAAAGTGGGTTTCTTGAACTTCCACTCTCATAAAGAAAATCACCATACCTATCAAGGTGTGGGTCTTCAAGGTCTCTCAAGCACTTTGCAAGAGATTTAATGGTAAATTACGATCCCATGTGTACAAATGGTAGGGAGAAATGACCAAAACCTCTTGTGCTATGCCCACGTGTTAGTATACCTGTCAACAACAAACCCAAGTTTGTTCCTGCAACAGAATTTGATTTGACACATAATCTTGGGATTGAATCTTTGTTTTGTCCATTTTATCATGGATAATGCTCAAGTATTCCTTTGGATACCACTCTGACATAATTTTGTAGGCATAGTAGCAATATCTTCCACACGTAACAATCTTGTTATGTTTCTTCAGTCTAGCTCGTGCCTTTTCTTCCAGCTCTTTTGTAGTCGATGTCTTCATATGTGCTTTCAACATGATACATTCACTACATTACTGAATTTAGTGTTATTTTAGAATGCCACATCTGGAAATTGAGTATTCCAAATCTTACTCATTGTTGGTCGAGAAATTGATGGAAAATTGAGCTCTTGAAGAGCCTCATTGATCTCTTTTAACAAAGAACTTTGGTTGTATGTTGATGGCAGCAATCTTAAAGAAGTAGACCTTCCATCTTCTTCAACTTGTCGTGTTTGGTTCGGTGAAAAATATGAATTATCCATTACAATTTTGTGCAATATTTATATGGTTGCCACAGTATGTGCACGTGGTTTGCATTTGGAAGTGTTACCATGAATTCCATTGACATGTCCTTGTTGGAAATTATGTTGGTAAGTATAGAAGGTGCTTTGAGGAATATTATGTATATTTTACCATGCTTTATTACAAATAATATCTCCATTAAACCTCATGTCATTTACTTTCCTAACAGTAGGAGGTAGGCCATGGCCATGGCTCTTTCACATGATTGTGTTGGAAAGGAGTGAATTCAAGACCAATTCCATAATGCCATTTTTTTTAGTTTCATACCCCTTCTACCAGATGTAATGGATTTCCTATCCACATGTTGAAGACAATCTTGTTTGCAACATTCATCTGCTGCCAAAAGTTGGATTTCTTTCTCTTCATCTCTCTGTATTTGAAAGTGTCCAACTTTTTCTGTAGCCACAACTTGTTCAACCCTTTTATATGGCCTTGTTACATGCATAGCAATTGAGACTAGATCTTTTTCATTATAAATATCGTCATCCCATGTGTTTAAGGGATTTGTGTCCTCTATAAGATCCCATACGGCCATTTCCTTGGGTGCCTCCTTGAAATTTTCATTCACCCTTCAAATCTCACCTTGTAATTTTCATTCCCCTTTGGCAATGCACATGCTTGTTCCCATTCATTTATCTGTAAGAGAGACCATTTTACATGTGAATGTAAGCCTATCTTTGGCAGTATTTACTGAATGATCATGACAGAGGTTCCAAATCTGATTCTGGCCAAATCTCATAAGATCCCAATTCACCCCCTAGCGTATTCTCAAATCCTGTTGGATGTGGAAAAAGAACATCAAGTTTTAACACCTTCTCAATGTTAACCACTATGGATCCTTTATTTACCATCCTTCCATGCACCTTATGACAATTCTTTGTATTGAATATGGAGTCTTCACCCACCTTCACTCCACATTGCAAAAGATCTACCTTGTCTCCAATAGAAAATGCAGAAGAGAGATTTTCACATATACAACAAATTAAACAAACTTAGTATTTGCTCAAAAAAACAATCAATGTACTATCAAAAACATCTAACATGTGCTTCAAGATTTTGATTTACCTTTGTTATGCCTCAAATCTATGATCTTCCATGGATGTAATTCCCCTTTATCAACATCTTCCACAATCAAATGTGGTTCAATGACATCAATTATCAAAACCACAACATATCCTACATTAAGCCTTTCTCACCATAATGAGTTGTAGTGTATGTAGATTCAACCCTTCGTAGTCCAATAACTAGACCATTAATTAGGAAGTCAACATAGTCCCCTCTTGTCAAAATTATATTTTCCATTGTAACTCCTCCCAATTTCTGTAACACATTTGAATTGTAGCTTGTAATTAAGGTTAAACCATATGAAATGTATGTTCAAAAAAGTAATATAGTTGCAATAATTCAAAACAATAGGGTAGCCCTTTTGTATGCCACAAAATATTGTTCCCCTACATCTTGTGCACGCTAGCAAAAAAGAATTTACATATAAATTGCATAAAATATATATGAAGAGATAACAATAAGAGATCTAAGAAGTATTAGAGAATGACATATATCAACTCAGATAAAACCGCCAAATTCCTATTTGACTTTGGACATGGCACTTATATTATTGATGTATGTATATGAATGTGTTGGAAATCTAGCTAGAGTTAGCTTATGTTCTTAAAACGTTGCACGATGAATGAAAGTTAATGTGTGTTAGTTTTCATAATGTAGTTTTCCATCTAACGGAACCACATTGTCATCAATCACATTACACCATGATGGAAATCTAGTTGGAGTTGGTTTTCATTCATAAAACATTGCATGGTGACTACAAATTAATCTATGTTAGTTTCCATAAGATAGTTTTACATCTAACACAACCACATTTTCATAAGATAGTTTTACATCTAACACAACCACATTTTCATCAAATACATTACACCATAATGGAAATCTAGTGGAGTTAGCTTCCTTCTAACAACATGGCATGGTGAGTGAAATCTAACATGCGATAGCTTTCATAAGGAAGTTTTCCATCTAACATAACTACATTGCCATCAATCACATTGCACCACGATGAAAATATAGCTGGAGTTAGTTTTCGTTCTCAAAACATTGCACGATTAGTGAAAGCTAAAGTGTATTACTTTTCATAAGGTAGTTTTTCATTTGACACAACCACATTGTCATTAACCACATTGCACCATGATGGAAATCTAGTTACAGTTAGCTTTTGTTCTTAAAAAATTGCACCATGAGTGAAAGGTAATGTGTGTTAGTTCTTATAATGGAGTTTTAAATCTAACACAACCACATTTCCATCAATCACATTGCACCATGATGGAAATCTAACTGGAGTTGGCTTTTGTTCTTAAAAGATTGCACGGTGAGTGAAAGCTAATGTCTGTTATTTTTCATAAGGTAGTTTTCTATCTAAAACAGCCACATTGTCATCAAATATATCACACCATGATGGAAATCTAGCTGGCAGTATCTTTCCTTTTAACAACATGGCACAATGAGATAAAGCAAATGTGTGTTGCCTTTCATAAGGTAGTTTTTCATCTACCACAACCACATTGTCATCAATCACATTGCAGCGCAATGGAGATATATTTGAAGTTAGATTTGGTCCTTAAATAGTTGCACGATGAGTGAAATCTAATGTGTGTTAGTTTTCATAATGTAGTTTTTCATCTAGTACAACCACATTGTCATCAATCACAATTTAACATGGTGGAAATCTATTTGGAGTTAGCTTTCGTTCGTAAGACATTATATGGTGAGTAAAAGCTAATGTGTGTATGGTGAGTATAAGTTAGTTTTCCATATAACACGGCCATATTGTCCTCAAATACATTACACCGCGATGGAAATCTAGCTGGAGTTAGCTTTCATGCTAACAACATGGCATGATAAGTGAAAGCTAATGTGTGTTAATTCAATGCACCATGATGAAAAGCTAGCTGGAGTTAGATTTTGTTCTTAAAACATTGCATGTTGAGTGAAAGTTAATGTGTATTAGTTTTAATAAGGTAGCTTTCTATCTAAAATAGTCATGTTCTCATCAAATACATAACACGATGATGAAAATCTAGCATAATTAGCTTTACTTTTAACAACGTGTTAGCTTTCATTCTTAAAGCATTGTACGGTGATTGAAAGCTAATGTGTTAGTTCATTGCACCAAGATGGAAATATAGATGGAGTTAGATTTTGTTTTTAAAACATTGCATGGTGAGTGAAAGTTAATGTGTGTTAGAATTCATAAGGTAGTTTTCTATCTAAAAGAATCGCATTGTCATCAAATACATAACACCATGACAGAAATCTAGCTGAAGTTAGCTTTAGTCCTTAAATCATTACACAATGAGTGAAATCTAACATGTTAGCTTTCATAATGTAGTTTCTATCTAACACAACCACGTTGTCATTAATCACAATGCACCATGATGGAAATCTAGTTGGAGTTAGCTTTCATAAGATAGTTTTCCATCTAACATAACCACATTGTCATCAAATACATTACACCATGGTGGAAATGTAGTTGGAGTTAGCTTTCCTCCTAACAACATGGCACGATGAGTAAAAGCTCATATGTGTTAGCTCATTACACCATGATGAAAATCTAGCTAGAATTAGTTTTATATCTAACTTAACCACATTGTCACATTGCACCATGATGAAAATCTAGCTGGAGTTAGCTTTCGACCATAAATCATTGCACAGTGAGTGAAATCTAATCTGTGTTAGCTTTCATAATTTAGTTTTCCATTTAGCACAACCACATTATAATCAATCAAAATGCACTATGTTGGAAATCTAGCTAAAGTTAGCTTTCGTTCTTAAAATGTTGCACGGTGAGTAATAGGTAATGTTGTTTGCTTTCGTAAGGTAGTTTTACATATAACACAACCACAACGTTAACAAGCACATTGCACCATGTTGGAAATCTAGTTGGAGTTAGCTTTCATCCTCAAATCATTGCACGGTGAATGAAATCTAATGTGTAAGTTTTCATAGTGTAGTTTTCCATCTATCATAACAACATTGTCATCAATCAGAATGCACCATGACAGAAATGTAGCGGGAGTTAGCTTTCGTTCTTCAAACATTGAACGGTGAGTAAAACTAATGTTTGTTAGTCTTCATAAGGTAGTTTACCATATAAAACAACGACATTGTCATCAAATACATTACACCATGATGAAAATCTAGTTCGAGTTAGCTTTCTTTCTAACAACATGGCACTATAAGGGAAAGCTTATGTGTGTTAGCTCATTACACCATGACGGAAATCTAGCTGGAGTTAGTTTTTCTTTTAACAACATCGCACGAGGAGTGAAAGCTAATATGTGTTACCTTTCATAAGGTAGTTTTCCATGTAACACAACCACATTGTCATCAATCACATTGCGTTGTGCTGAAAAATCTAGCTGAAGTTAGCTTTCATCCTTAAATTGTTGCACGGTGACTAAAATCTAATGTGTGTAAACTTTCATAGTGTTTTTTTCCATCTAGCACAGCCACATTTTCATCAATCACAATGCATCACGATGGAAATCTAGCTGGAGTTAGCTCTCGTTCTTAAAACATTGCACGGTGAGTAAAAGTTAATCTGTGTCAGCTTTTGTAAGGTAGTTTTTCATCTAACACTACCACATTGTCATCAAATGCATTATGTTATGATGAAAATCTAGGTGGAGTTAGCTTTCCTTCTAACATGGCACTATGAGTGAAAGCTTATGTGTGTTAGCTCATTACACTATTATGAAAATCTAGCTGGAGTTAGATTTCATTTTAACATAGCACGATGAGTGAAAGATAATGTGTGTTAGCTTTCATAAGATAGTTTTTCGTTTAACACAACCACATTGTCACATTGCACCGTCTTGGAAATCTAGCTGGAGTTAGCTTTATCCCTTAAATCATTGCATGGTGAATGAAATCTAATGTGTGTTAGCTTTCATAATGTAGTTTTTCATTTAACACAACCAAATTGTCATCAATCAAAATGCACCATGTTGGAAATCTAGCTAGAATTAGCTTTCGCTCTTAAAACGTTGTATGATGAGTAATAGCTAATGTGTGTTAACTTTCGTAAGGTAGTTTTCCATCTAACACAGTCACATTGTCATCAAATACATTACACCATGATGCAAATCTAGTCGGAGTTAGCTTTCCTTCTAACAACATGGAACAATGAGTGAAAGATAATATGTGTTAGCTTTCATAAGGTAGTTTTTCATCTAACACAACCACATCGTCATTGAACACATTGCACCATGATGGAAATCTAGCTGGAGATAGATTTTGTCTTTAAATCATTGCACACTAAGTGAATTCTAATGTGTGTTAGCTTTCATAATGTAGTTTTCCATCTAGCACAACCACATTGTCATCAATCACAATGCACCATTATGGAAATCTAGCTAGAGTTAGCTTTCGTCCTTAAAACATTACACGATCAGTAAAGCTAATGTTGGTTAGCTTTCATAAGGTATTTTTACATCTAACACAACCACATTGTTATCAAATACATTACACCATGATGGAAATCTAGTTGGAGTTAGATTTCCTTCTAACAACATGGCACTATAAGGGAAAGCTTATATGTGTTAGCTCATTACACCATGATGGAAATCTAACTGGAATTAGCTTTCCTTTTAACAACATGGCATGATGAGTGAAAGCTAAATTTGTGTGTTAACTTTCATAAGATAGTTTTCCATGTAACACAACCACATTGTCATCAAGCACATTACACCATGTTGGAAATCTAGCTGGAGTTAGCTTTCATCCTTAAATTATTGCACGGTAAGTGAAATCTAATGTGTGTAAGCTTTCATGGTGTATTTTCCCATCTAGCACAACTGCATTGTCATCAATCACAATGCACCATGATGTAAATCTAGCTAGAGTTAGCTTTCATTCTTAAAACATTGCACAGTTAGTAAGCTAATGTCTGTTAGCTTTCATAAGGTAGTTTTTTATCTAACACAGCCACATTGTCATTAAATACATTACACCATGATGAAAATCTAGCTGGAGTTAGCTTTCCTTCTAACAACATGGCACTATAAGGGAAAGCTTATGTGTGTTAGCTCATTACTCCATGATGAAAATCTAGCTGAAGTTAGCTTTCATCCTTAAATCATTGCATGGTGAGTGAAATCTAATGTGTGTAAGCTTCCATAGTGTAGTTTTCCATCTAGCACAGCCGCATTGTCATCAATAACAATGCACCATGGTGGAAATCTAGCTGGAGTTAGCTTTCGTTCTTAAAACATTGCACGATGAGTAAAAGCTAATGTGTGTTAGCTTTCATAAAGTAGATTTCCATCTAACACTGCTACATTGTCATCAAATACATTACACCATGATGAAAATCTAGATGGGGTTAGCTTTCCTTATAACATGGCACTATGAGCGAAAGCTTATGTGTGTTAGCTCATTACACCCTTATGAAAATCTAGCGGGAGTTAGCTTTCTTTTTAACAACATGGCAATATGAGTAAACTTATCATTACCAAGTGGTTTTGTCATTATGTCAATAGTTTGCTCTGGTGTAGGACAATGATAAAGGAACATGTCTTGATTATCAACCAACTATCTGATGTAATTGTGATGAACTTTAATATGCTTAGTTATGGCATGATAGATTGATTTTTTTGCCATTTTGAGAGCACTCTGATTGTCGCAGAAAAGAAAGGCTAGCACTGCTTGGTCAAGTTGAATATCGACCAATATTCTTCGTAACCACATTACCTCACAACCTATATTGAAGTCTACCTTGTATTTTATGTCAATGGAGGATAAGGCAATTGTAGGTTGTAGCTTACTTTTCCATGAAATTACCTTCATAAACCAAGAGTGAACACATAACTTGTTTCTGACTTCCTTGTATCAACTGATCCTTCCCAATTGAAATCAATATGCTTTGCTACCATGGAGTCAACAGATCTCTAATATAGAATTCCAAAGTAAAGGGTCCCTTTCAATATTGACCGACTCATTTCGAAACTTGCCAATGTAACTCTTCAAGATTAGACATGAATTGAGAAAGAGACAAAACACTGCAAAACATAGATCTGATTAGGTGGTAGTAATATAAATCAAACTACCAACCAATTTCCAATATAATGACTCATTGATTAGTGGTGAGTCTGTGAAAGTTGAGAGTTTTATGCCAACTTCCATAGGTGTAGATGTAGGATTACATTCAGCCATTCTGAAATTTTTGAAGAGTTATTTGGCATACTTGACTTGTGATAAAAATATTGTGTACTTATATTGCAAAAATTCTGCACTTAAACAATAATGAAGCAGGCTTTAACCAGTAATTTCAAAAATAGATCAAATATCAAATTTCACCTGATGAATCTTGTTGGAACTGCTTTTGGTGATGGAAATACCATCAACACAGACAAAATAAGATCACTATATCATCACCACTATTTTTGACGTAGCAAGAGTGTTCATAATAGGTTTTTCTAATTCTAAAATCTCTAGGGTATTGATCAAGTTTGAAATGCCAGGCTTGAGGATCCTGCTTGAGTCCATACAAGGACTTTACCAACCAACAAACCAGATGTTTCTTTCCAAAAAAATGAAACCCGTGCAGTTACATCAAGGCACTTTTAACATCCATCTGTATATCTTCCATCCAGAATGAGCAAAAATGGAGATAGCTAGTAAAAAAGTTACCATTTTTGTTGTGGGGGCAAAGGTTTCTTTACAGCCCACCCCTTCATCTTATGGATATCATTTGGCAACAA
This sequence comes from Pseudotsuga menziesii, assembly GCA_001517045.1. Classification (NCBI taxonomy): domain Eukaryota; kingdom Viridiplantae; phylum Streptophyta; class Pinopsida; order Pinales; family Pinaceae; genus Pseudotsuga; species Pseudotsuga menziesii. Next base: position 94,584 of record LPNX010020095.1, on the reverse strand, counting down.
GACAAGCTTTGCATTTGTCCAAAGAACCATGTGATTTATATTTGAATTTAAAATCAATTTACAACCAATTGTTTTCTTCCCTAAAGGCAATGTTGACAACACCCAAGTCTTGTTTTTCATCTATGCATCATATTTCACTTTCATGGCAGCCTCCGATTAAAGTTTTCCTTTGGGCTCTCCAAACGTGCTAGGTTCAAATACCTGGCATAAAAACAACAGAAGTTAGAGAAAAATTTACCTTCTCACTACCTTGCACAATTTGTTGCCTCAATCATGTAGTTTGTCCTTCTAGTGCCTTTGGCAACTCATCTTCTCAATATCCTTCCATCATGGTATACTACCACTTCCATTTCCTTTGTTGGCCCTCCTGATCTTGATGTGAAGATCAAGAATCCATCTCTGTTGTGAAGATTGAGAATCCCCCTCTTCTTCACCAAACCCCTACTTGGAACTTGACTCCTCTGATGTTTCTAGCTCCAAGTCCTATTTGATTTCAACACCAGAACTTGTTCTTGAATGAGGAACAATTTCCCACACACTACTTAGTACTATCCATAGATTTACCATTATCATAGAAGAATGATATTTTCTCATCTACAACATCTCTATTAATCACACTTTTGTTCGTAGAGACATCCAGTTATTCATTAGGAACATTTTTCCTTGGGAATATTTGCAAAGGAAATACAACTAAAAATATGAAAAATCTCTTACAAAGGGTTTTCTGCCTAACCATGAATCCTCAAGAGTGATATCCTACAAAGCTTTACAAGGAGTTTTGTTAAGGATGTAAACCACGTCATTCACTACTTTTCCCCAGTATGGCTATGGTACATTCTAGATGTGCACCATGCACTTTGCCATCTCCATAACTATCCTATTCCTCCTTTCCATGACTCCATTTTGTTGTGGAGTGTATGGAGTGGTATACTGCCTATGTATACCTTCCCTATTGCAAAATTATTTGAACTAAGTTGAAACAAACTCACCTCCATTATCAGATCCTAAAGCATTGAGCTATTTACTTGTTTGTTTCTCTACTAAATATTTTCATGTTACAAACTTTAAACAATAATTTGACTTGTTATTCACCAGGGTAGATCCAAATCCTAGGCTCTATCAAGCGCCGAGATGGATCAAATCTCTCGAGGTGCAAACCTCTTCTTAGGTATCCATTGATTTGATTCAAACCAAAAGACACATCTTTTTATTTAAGGTCCACATATAATTTTATTATTATTAATATTTAATATTATTTATGCCCGACATATAATATTTTTTATTTTGTTAGGAACGAACATTGCATCATTTCCCCACACATGGTTTTAAAACCATATGCAAGGCCCTCCTACAATCATGGGTTTTTTAGGAGGCCTTGCACATGGTCTTAAAACCATTTGCAAGGCCCTCCTAAACCATGTACAATAAAACCATGGGTTGTTTATAATGCCTTGCACATGGCTCTAAAACCATGTGCAAAGCCAACATTTTTTTGCGGATAATTCAATTTTGCGTTTTCCTCTTGACGCACATATTTTTTTTTATGGATAATTAAATTTTTACTTTTTTATTGTTTTGTTAGGTAGGAAGATTACAACATATCCCCCATATTAGATTGTTTTTGTGGCCGACATATTCACTATCACTATTATTGTTTGCCGACATGTTACAAACGTTACATCACATTACAAGATCTCTCCCATAATATTCACTATCACTATTATTTTTTGCCAACATGTTAGTAACGTTACATCACGTTACAAGATCTCCCCCATACTGGGTTGTAGAGCACCTCTCAGTGCAATAAAACAAACCCTCATTTTCCTTGAATATTCATCAACCAGTAGTAGGAAATATTTAGGTCCAGATATTGTAGGTGGCTTCATTGGACCATGCAAATCAACATTTACTAGGTCCAAGACGCCTTTGGCTTGCCATGTTTTATTGTCAGTATCAAATGAAAGAATGTTGTTTTCATAACTGGCAGCCTACACATATCTCTAACAATCATGCACATACCTCTAACAATCATGAATGGATGGAAGACCATCCACCATATTAGTCTTATTAATTAGTGATAAATATTGATAACTTAGGTGTCCATACCTTTCATGCCAGAGTGCATTTGTATTCTCTAACATAGCTGGTGCATGTGCCTTTGTTGTTTTTAGATCAACCAATATATACAACCCTTTTTCACCAATACGAACTACAGTTATCTTGTTATCACGAGAGTAGTGACCATATATTTGTTTTTTTGAAAATTTACAAAACGATTAGGGTTCCTAGTTATCTCACTAATAGACGTGATTTTTGCTCATGTTAGGAACATATTGAACATTTTTTAAAGTATAACTTAAAGTATTGTTCAATATGACATGAACAACCTCACATCCTCTAACATAGTGAGTCCATCCATCACCCAAAGTAATAGATTGACTATTTTTTATGTAAACCATTGAACGATAGAAACATCAGTGAATTTTGAGATATACAATAAAAGGTGTCCAGTCATATATATCAACGAGCAACAATAAAATCACATGTAAGGGATTAAGGTCCTGAAAATCTTTACAACCGAGGAAGAAAACTAACCACAAAAAAAATTGTCTTGAGAGCCTTCTGGAACCCTACAGGCCTTCCCTCATTATCAAAACCCGCTCACCATTTTTCTAGCTTAAGTATCTTTTTTCCCTGCAGCATAATAGTAAGGAAAAATCCATACTCAGAAATGTATTTCCTTGCACTAAACTTTCAATGAAGATAATCGCCAGAATAACATAAAACAAAGAAACTAACTACTTAAAAACTATCTTTTGCATAAATAGAAAAAATCAGAATATATATAACAACATATTTATATATAAACAAAAGCAAGGATAGGTAATGTACATATTTTGTAGGAGAAAACAATTTGTGCACACCTAAAGCTGAGAATTCATATAGCTAAAATGAAAAGCTATAAGGCAGATAGCTCAAATGAAAATATATAAGGTAGATAACAGAAAGGCGATGAAAGCAAAAGAGTAGAACTAATAAAATGAGGTGTTACTGCGCAATATTTCAGAAATTAAGAAATGGAAGACTAGTAGGACATCGCAAAATTTTTAACTACCATTAACTTCATAATAAAGTACCAACAAGATTGAAAATTCTGCAAGTAAATAGAAAGCTAAAAGTACAAAATCTAGTAATAATGAGAATCGAAACAACTCATCAAAGAGGAAAAGAAAGTACCAGGTTCAGTTATTGGGGGAGTTCAGTAAAATTAAACCCCCAACCTTTAATGGGGAGACTAAGACTAGAGATGAAGCAGAGCCTTGGCTCCTGGGGATGTTGAAAGATTTTAATGTTTATGATTACTCCAATAATATGAAATCCCACATGGACATATACAACTTGAATGGAAAAGCTAAGATATGGTGGCAGGACTTAAAACTTGTTAAGGGACTAAAATGGAAAAATATAGAGTGGAAGGATTTCAAGAAATAGTACATGTTTGAAAGTTACTTTGAAAAAAAAGACAAAAGAGTTCTATGAATTAAAATTAGGACAAATTGCCATGGAAGAGCTCATCAACAATCCCTTGGAATTATTGTGGTATGTATCGTACATCCAGGATGACAAGGTAAAAATTCAAAGTTTTTTGAGTTGTTTACCATTTCCGTATAAGGACATAATTGAAGTTGACATCCCCAAGACTCTTGAAGAAACATTGTAGAAAGCCATATTAAGCGATTAAAAGTACAAGTAGAAATTTTTAACTCCAAGAGCATGGAAGGAAAAGAAACATGATATATTCAACCAACGTAACAAAGGTTTCAAACTAGCACCTTTTAGGAGCATGAATATAACGTATAGAGCGAACAATTACAAAAATCATCCAACAAATCAAAATGGGGATAATCCTTACAGTTTCATGAGTAAAAGGTTAAATCAATAAGTTAAATGTCCCTTGAATTATTGTGGATGTGGTGAATGACACCTTTTAAGAAACTATCCAAAACAGAATAATACTAACATGACAGTGCACAATGTGCAATAGGCTACAAGAGTAAGTGACATTGGCAGAAGCATTCCAAAATATTATGTTGATCTAGAGAAACGACAGAAAGGACATCAATCAACAATGGTTTTTGTGTGGGCTTCTTGCTAGCTGTTGAGGAATAGATTTGTGAAAGCTTGGAAGGGACATTAAAGGCTGTCATAGTTACATTCAACCACCATTGGACAATTGAACAAATAGGCTCTAATCCCATTCTTGCTTGTTTTTATTTCCATGTGTTGTAAACTTGTATATTTTCTATGTTGAATGTTCTCTTCTCCAACTCTTACCCATTCCTCCTTCTCCCTCATTTACATCCTAGAATGTAAAAGTAATTTGTCTTTATTATGGCCTACTTTGTAAACATTATATAACAGTAAAGTTTGAACTTGAACTTTGAACCTACCTTTGAAATATTGACTGCATAGTAAAACTCTTTGGTCACGAATGTTGTCTATTACAATTTGTTAATATCTGTTGAAACATGAAAAGTTTACGTTGCGTTTGATCATTTGATAACATTGTTATAACAGATAGATGATTGATGTTATATGTGTACTAAATGGTTACACTTTAATAATCACCATTAATCCAGTACTTAAAGATATTTTCTCATGTTTTCTGAAACTAATTGACATTTTGCATGTTTCTCTAGAATATATATGCATCAAAATATATTAAAATATAATAATATAAAAAACGTTCTCGAAAGATTTTGAACATTGGCATTTCCCTCTCCTGCTTTGCTTTCACTCCCAGTGATATAGGTCTATCCAAAGCAGAAATGTGAAGCCTGTAAATTTTCCAAAAAATGTTGTAGGAAATAGCAATCATGCCTTGGAAATTTGAACCATGGAAGTTATATTTTGTTCATTATCAGGAGAGTGCTTTCCATATACTTACTGAATAAGAGGCTTATGGGTGGTCTGATAGAGATATCACAAACAAAGTGACTAGGAAGAATGTAAACAATCTCCTTAATTTCTCATATGATATGATAAATAAGGAAGTATACCAAATATCTTTGGGACTCTCATCTTGTTACTTCCAAGGATATAAAATATTCCAAAATTGCATGAGAGAGTTGACCAACATTATACATATATAAGAGCCAACTAAAAAATTTACAAAATTGTTAACCAATTTTCCATTAAAGAAATGATAAACACAATGGCCACCTAGGGAGACTCGTGAAGTGAACAGTGTTCTTAATGCATGAGCAAAGATAGTTGCAATATTTTGTTAAAATTAACTTGAATTGAGCAGATGTTGGACTCACCTTAGACAGGTCCATATAAACCATGACAAAATAGGTTTGCTCATTCAAAAGGCATTGATGTATCTTTGAAAGGAAGTAAAGAGAAAAAAATGGCTAGTGACAATGCCAAATGTAATTATATTAGTGTAACTGGAAGAGGAAGTTCTCCCTTAGCTTTTGTCAATCTCAGAAATGACACAAAAGGTTTGGTCGTTCAATAACTATTGAAAACAGTTTTAACTTTTCTTTTGTATGAAATGAAAAAATGTGACCTAACAAACAACATAGATAGTGATTGTTGCACCACTACTAATGAAATTTATCTTGCAAATCAGGTGTTACCCCTCAATTTGACAGGGGTGTCCACAAAGCAGCAGTAGCATGACTGGTTGAGTGCAAGTGCAGGTACCTGTGGCAAAAAAGGATCTGGAAAGACTACGGCATTTGTATTGCCCATGTTAACTTACATATCAAGGCTGCCACCTATGACAGAGGAAAATGAAGCTAAAGGACCATATGCAGTAGTCATGGCTCCAACAAGAGGACTTGCACAACAAATAGAAGAGGAGACTATTTGGTCATTATTTGGATATTAGAGTTGTTTCAATTGTTGAAGATCACATGATTGACATGGGTTTTGAGCCACAAGTTGTTGGAGTTTTAGATGATATGCCTTCAAGCAACTTGAAGCCTGAGAATGAAGATGAGGAGCTGTGATGATCACTTCACACAGAGTAATTTGTTAACAGAGGATATTATGGTCTTAGACACCCATACATACTGCTTTAGAGAATTTTGATATCATGTCAATGGATTATGTTTTGACTGTGTAGGTGTTCTATGTCGTGAACTTGATGGGGCTCCTCTTAATGCTCCTCCTATTGTTAAGGCCATTACAAAGGACCCAGTGCTTTCTAAGTGCGAAATAATTGCAGAGCTATGGGACTATGGGGGCCTTTATTTAGTTGGAAACTTTCCTAGTTGTGACAACGGGGTCACAGGAAGTGGCTTTTTCTTCAAAGGAGAAAGAATGCTCTCAAAGCATTTTATGAGAAGCATGCAGACATCAGCAGTCCAGAGAAAGGACAGGCTATGAGCAGGAAGCACTTGTAGAGAGTGCAATAGTTGGATTTTAATTGCCAGAGATTATGTTTTTTACTTGAGATTTTCCCTTTGGGGTATCACTACTATTTTGGTTGACAACTTATGAAAGTTCACAAACATACTGCTTTAACTAACATCCAAACAATGTTTCTTTGGGAATCTGTTTCAGACTTATGCTGGAAATGATGGACAATATCACTTGAGTTGTGTGCACCAGATAGTAAGAGTTATACTACGTATGTTTGGCAGTCATCCACAAGATGACCACGATCTTTTGCAAGCTCAGCACATTCAAAATGATTCACATCTTATGAACCAGTTGCTGGAGGGAGATCCAACATTTGCATAGGCTATTCTTGGGGATAACTTGGATCATTTTCAAAATAGTCTCAGACAACAACACCAGCAAAGGCTGCAGCTTGAACAAAAGATAAAAATAGGGAGAAATCGCACTCCTTAATGCATTCCATTTGATGTTGAAGCGCAGAAAAGGATTGAAGAGGCTATTCCATAGAAAAGTGTTGCTGAAAATTGGGAAGCTGCACTAGAACTTAATACAGAGGATTTTTCACGGGTGGTCATGTTGCATGTTGACATGAAGGTCGAAGGTGTTCCTTTAAAGGGATTTGTGGACAGTGAAACCCAGATTATGATAATATCTAGGAGTTGTGCGAAGCATTGTGGGTTGCCATGACTTTATTGACCAACAGTCGTGTGGGGGTATCCTCATGTCACAGCAATTTTTGGAGCGCAAGGTTAGAGTTGGCAGCTGGCGTGAAGTGTGGATTTACCTTCCCCTCTGAAAACGTGGGATTCACTTGTCTCACGAGTCTATTCATGTAGAACTGTCATTATGGAATGTTAAGGCTTATGCAAAGATTATATTAAATACTTTAACAAACTATGAACAGCAGTATACCAATGCATAGCGCATCTAAGAATTGACAGTTAATCACAGTCAAGGGGAACCAAAGTGTTTGACCCAATTCTTCAACCAATTGCAATAGATATTGTGGGTCAGAATTCAGATTTGTGAGGGCACTACCTTCAACAGGGCTTGCCATTAGATTCATGAATTTTTTTAGTGGTCTTATAAACAACTTGGGCAATATATATATCAGAATTGATGAAAATTTAGAAAGGGGCTTCACTATGTTCTAACTATGTAAACAACTATTAAAACAGTTTTCTAAGAACTCAATATGTCAAAATTTACCCAATAAGAACAAATATGGAATCAACTTCATTATTTTTATAAGTTTCTTTGGAGAAATTATGTTAAATTTCCTTTTTCTTGTTTCTTGGTCATCAACAATAGATAAGGAAAATAAAAGAGTGATGCTTACTTCATATCAAGATGTACAAGGACCTCTGCTCCTAGAAATGCTTCTCGTGTTCTTGAAACTGCCACCCTCATTGCTTATTTCCATGTTCCACCAATATCATCCAAATGATATTCTTTTTTCTTTAAACTTGGTTCTTCCATAGGTAAAGAATATCCTGACAGTAGGTTGCCTACCCAAACATCTTCCTTCCTGCACTATAGCAAGGCAAAGACTATTTTATTACCTTGATAATAATTGAGAATAATTCAAAAATGAAATCATAAATCACAAAAGGTAGTGGAATTCTCTAATGTTTTATCAGATTATATCCTAGCAAAGAAAATTTAATAACTCTGATCCTAGAATTTAGAAACATTTCTCAAGCAATGTGCTGCATGACAAAAGATATTGAAAACTTTTTACAATTTTGTTTTGGAGGTATAAAATTAGGACTTTAGATCTTCCAAAATTTAAATAATTAAATTGTTGTTATTGTCGTCCATAGTCTTTTTGCTCTAAAAACAGGGTCATGAGTCCTAGGAAACATTGAAATCTCACTCCTCAAAATATTTCTGAGTGTGAACCCCATTTTTTTATATCAAATGCCTTTGTATGGAGAATTCATCATAATAATAGGCGTTAAACAAAAATTAAACAATTAATTGATGAAGCATCTCATAAAATTATCTTAGAAACATCAAAAAATGAATCAAGTCCACTTATGTCCATGAAAGTGACAAGATTGGACAACATCAAATAAGAAGAAAGCGAATTAGGCTTCCTTGGACCCCTATCTCATACTCAATAATCTATTTATAATATAATAGATATGGTGATTCCCCTGATAATTTTCAAAACACATATATCTTGGGTTAATCAAACGTGACAACTATCAGTTTGTGACCAAATAAGTACATATAGAATAAAGATGCAATATAATATGCCAAGTCAAAGCTGTAAAATAAAAGGTAATATATGTGAATCTTAAACAGGAGTATGCACACATATTTATTTGCTATGTCATATTGATACAATCCATTCCATATATATCATAAGATAGAGAATAAGTCTAGCATACATCATAAGGAAATATGAAATAATCACTGCTATGTCCAAAATGAGGTGTTACAACCCTATCAAAAGCCAACAAGATTATAGTAGTTGAAGTTCACATGGAGGACTAGGCCTCACATGGTAGCAGACCCATAAACAACATTTTGCGGCCAACAACCAACCCATGATTAACACTTAGGGAGACTTCAAGGATGTCATTTGCAAGAGATTCTATTGACTAACACTTAAGGAGGCATTAAGGAGAACACATGTGGCCAATAGGCCTATGTATGCCAACAAGGAACAAAAATGTGTGCTTGTTGCATGCCCAGGAACCTAGACATTAGCCATGTTCACATGCTCCGTGACATTGCAACTTTGTATAAATTATGTTGCATCTTTTACAAAACATTTGACCTCTGTTTACGAATTAGCTTGGCATTAGGTGAAATGCTTTTCAATATTTTCTGGCTCTTCCAAGCAGAAAGGGATTTCTGCCTGACACTTTTGAGACTATATGACTCTTTCATGATGCAGATTGGACCTAGAGGTACTCCCTTCTTCAGTGCACTACCAATCGGAGTGGCACATAAGCTATGGGGTGGTAGGGGACTACAAGGCTTCCAGATAAAATTACTTTTCATATAAAACCTAACCCCCTTCACACTTTTCTCACCAATCATACCACACCTATTGAATATGCTAGGGCCGGTTGATGAACTTGAAACTCTAGCCACCTTGTGCTATACATTTTTTACCCTTTTCCTTTTTTTCCACCTAGTGTTTGAAGGAGATACTAGATATTCCAAAGACATAACATGTGAATCATATTGATCAATACTATCACCTAGTTCTGTAGCAACTTTCTCAAACTCCTGAAGATTTGAGATCACCAAATTGCCAAATCCCATGAAATCCTGAAAGCCACTATCAATGGATGGCATGCTTTGGTCATTATTTGCACCATCATCTGTGTTGACTACACTATCATGAAAAAACATGGACCACCTATCTATCTCCCATCCCATCGTTGGAAATATTAATGGTGAGAATCTTAGCAAGATCAATGAATTATACTAGGTCTTTATGCCAGCCAGTTGCATTCGAAGAAAGAATTTCAAAGCCTCGTCAGCGATGCCTTTATGGGCATACCCTGATATCATCACATCAATTGTAATCAGGTTAAGCTGAGCACTTTCTACTTGCATTCGATGAAAGAGATTCAAGGCCTCATCACACTGCCAACTGTATGAATAGCCTGTAATAATCACACTCTATAACACGACATCTCTTTCAGTCATTCTGTCAAACAGCTTGCATGCATCCTCTAAAATCCCACATTTTCATACATATATGTGAGCGCATTACCCAAACAAATCCTGGATATCATATCCCATTCTAAGAATGTAACCATGTACCTTGATGCAAAATCTTGAATTTCAGACCTGTCTCTGAAATATTGGAATTCTAGTCTCTATTATCACGGTTTTAAATCAAAGTAATTCATTGTTCTTAGAAAAAATTGCAGGGTTGCTTTCTTTCATTTTTGAGACTGAGCATAAAACAAATTACCACCACAATTAACAACCAAACCTTATTTCCAGCAATGGTATACTTAATCTTGGATAGATTTAGAAACTACTAAACTAGAGATGGCTTCTTCTTGTGGAATGTCTTTGGCATGCTTGACTTCCTCTTCACGAGCAACAAAGCAAGCAGATATGGATGTATCCTATGCAGCAAGCTTATCAATAAGATCAGTCAGGAACTCATTGATTTGGTGATCAAATGTGGTCATGGCCATAGTAGTCTATTTGGGAGCCATGGACTTTCCGGAGACTTTGTCGACAGAACAGTCATACGTAATAGAAACAAAAGAAACAACCAGTTCCTTCAGTTTGGCTGCAAAAGCCACCGTGATGCCATCTAATTTCTCCTCATTGCTAGCAACAATCTCTCACTTATGCTGAATATAGAGAGTGTGGAATTCCTCTCTAGGTTTGGTTAGTTGAGAAGTTGAAGCTAAAAGTTTAGAACTTTGTGTTAGTAGGTTTCACTGCAATAGCCTCAAGGAAAAGACAGTAATGTAAAATCCAGTTATGCTGAGATTTATAGACTCATTTAGTATGTAAAGCAAGTCTATGGGAAACCATGCGCCTTGTGATGTAAATGGAGTGACAACTACTTGTTTAATAAAAAAATTCTATTCCAACAATTGAACTTATTTCTTTTATAGATGTAGGTACTATCACATAAATATATTATTTTATGCCATCGATATTACCTCTTGTTAAAGGATGTTTCAAATTATATTTTATTATAGCATAAAGTTAAATTAGGAATTCTTTTGATATAGATATTTCTTTAGTACTTTGTAATGGAAATCTAAAATGTTAGAAATTCTAAAAACTTACAATCAATCCAAAAGTTTGCAACAACCAGCACAATAAATTCTAAAACACTTGCCTGCATATCCCTATGCATACATTTTCCTATTCAATAAAAAGGGTCAACGCTGCTAACATGCATTGCACATTAGACTTCTGAAGAACACATTTTCCTTGGGAATTACCCTCATTTCATTGGTTCTCAACACAATTTATCTCTCCAATTCTACAAATTTAATTTCTCATGCTAAATTTTCCATTGGACAATATCTAGGAGAAAATAATAACATGCAGTGATCCACAGATAAATCCCTCAAATTAGAAGATCATATTATGTGCTCAAAACAGATAAGTTATGTCTTTATTCTATATAAAGGTCTTATACTCAGTTTTATATTTTTGTTCTTTTTCACTACGTAAATAATCTACAACCAAATAATATGCTTATGCATCACCACAAAGGAGGTGGCTAGATATGGATGAGCTATATTATAGAGATGGATATATTATTTATCAGGAGATTTAAGATATCAGGAAAACATTATAAATCTTTCCCAAACAGAAACTGTGCTTTGCACAACTAAGGCATCCTTGGTTCATTTGATATTTATATGAAAGTATTATACCTATTATAGAACCAGACAAAAGACAAAAGTATTCCCCACTGCTAAACAACTACCTTTTTCACTAATTAAAAAAATATATGACTGGTCCCTAATACCTATAGTTTGAACATTCTTTCTTGGCAGGATATATATGTCCACTAAATATATTTATATTATTCAGCAGTCCTTTCAATTCACTGTGGCATTGCTAGTTTCAAGGTTGTTTATAGGGTGGCAATTACTGGCCATTTCAAGTTATCTGGGAGTTTACTATCCATTTTAAGCTGGCAATTTATGAACTGTTCAAGAAGCTAGCCTTGACTGTTAACTACCATTTCTTAATTCTTTATGGTGGTTTAGATTGGGTCTTGAATTTTGAAAAAAAGATACACATTTGCATTCCCATAACTGCCATTTATGTATAAATTGTATGTGAAAAAACATATATAAAATAAGGTGAAAAATATTCTCAAGTAAGAATTTTATCATGTACAGAAAGATCTAGAAGCGGTTTCTGCAAACTAAATAGTATATGTTACTAAATGTATTTCTCTATGGAATTGCTTTTATGATTTTCTATGTTGCACCTTGTGATAGCTAGAATTCTCAAGGAAATAGGAATAATTATAATATCACTTAGGCAATTCTTGACTGGCCCACTCCAAAGAATGTGAGCTAGTTGAGGGGATTCCAGATGTTTTGCAACTTCTACAGGGGATCTATCCAAAATTTGGAAGCCTTATGAAACTCTTCACTTATCTTACAAACAAGGATCAACTAAAATGGCAAAAGCAATAGAAGACACATTACAACACATGAAGAAGGTTATATCCAAGTTCCAACAATTATTTGAGCATATCTCACAGCTCTTTTAAGTGGAATGTGATGCTTCAGGCACTAGCAGAGGGGATGTGCTCATGCAAAATCAGCATCTTGTTTCTTTGAAAGAAAAAATTTGATTGAAAATTATGAATCTATGATAAGGAGAAGTTGGCCAACATATGATATAGAAAAGTTCAAACAATATTTGTTCAGGTGGCATTTCATTTATCTAAAGCTCCAAATAGACCAGCAAAATTTGAAGTATTCTTATACCAAAGGAATCACCAAGATGACAAGACGTCTACTATAAAAGATGTGTTTACAGTTCACATGCCCAACTGATGCCATGCACCTAACAGTTCACATGCCTGCAGTAAAGTGTGTAAAAATATCGATAAGAGCATGGTCCATGGAATGCAAATTCAAGGTTGGGGTTTTCATTAGCCCAACATACCATTTCACAAGAATTTTAGGGTTTTTAGGCACTCCCACCAAATCCAGATTTACACATTATTCAAAAAAAAATTCAAGCATTCCTTCAAGCAATTGGCATTCATTCTCTACAAATCTTACCTGATTAACTGATATTGATCCGAATCTAAATCAATTAGTTTTGATCTCAAAACTTTGAGATGAATGTACAAAAATTTTCCAAAATCAAAGTAGCCCTAGCATGCTTAGTGTTGCTACCATTTGTTGTTGCCATGTGGAGTGTGAGCTACTGCTGAGTCTTGTAGCATCCTTTTGCAACTAACCCTAACCACCTGTAGAAGCCCACTGTAGCTGCTCATGACAACCAAGTCTATTGATGCTGCTATAGGTGACCTGCTAAGTACTGCTGCTGCCAATCGTGACCATCAATGGGGGTTGTAGCAGACTGTTACTGCTACTCGTGACCATTAGCAAGGTTGTAACAAATTGTTGTTGCTACCTGTGACCACTAGGTCTGTTGATGTTGTTGTAGGAATTATTGTTGCTACCTGTGACCACTAAGTTTGTTGATGTTGTTGTAGATGACCTGCAAAATGCTGCTGCTACCAATAGTGACCATTAACAACGGTTGTAGCATACTGTTGTTGCTACCTAACCACTAGCACGGTTGTAACAAACCGTTGTTGCTACCCGTGACCACTAGCAGTGTGCTACTGCTCAATTAGGTCACCAATGAGGGTGTTGTTGCTTAATTAGGTCACCATCGAGAGTGTTACTTCAACCCTATTCTTCATGTAACCCTGTTGTATGTTGTTGTTGCTTCCCTAGACCACCGCCGCCTATTGTACATTGTTGCTGCTTCCCATTGGATGTGAGCAGCCCTAGCAGCCACCCCGTGGTCTGTTGCTAATGCTACTGCGAGCTATGATCAACCCTAACAACCACCGTGACTGTTGTGTACACCTGTTGGAGCCCTAACAAAGATCGAGGGGTATAAGGGATAGCCCTAACAGGGCTTAGGTGCATAGAGGGTGACCTTAGTAGGTCACCCGTGAGCTATAGAATCCCCAACAAGAGCTAGGGTGCACAGTAGATCAGCCCTAGTAGGGCTCAAGGGTGTTGCAACAGACCCTAGTTTGGTTAGGTTCTCATGGAATGTACCAACGAGAAAAAGGAAAGAGTTTTAGTGTTGTCGTGAGCTTGTTGACTGCCAACTGGCTTCACACTGAGACCTGTTGTAGCCCTAGACCACCGTTGAGGGTTATTACAGCTGCTACGTATAACCACCATAGTGACTGTAGTGTGACAAGAGAAAACCAAGCAAGCATAAATGTTGCCACTATTGAAGAAAGAGAAAAAACACCAGCCACCAAAATTATCTCTGTCAACCTCAGGAAGCGAGTAGAGGAGCAGTCAAGTGTTGAAGTATTGTGTCTATGAGATGAATTGCAAATGTCCTTTATTTATAGTCTATCGACATTTAAGTTAGTTCCACATAATTAGAAGTTTACATTAGGGTTTAACTTATTTTCCATATTTGACCCTTTGACTTTAATCTTTTGTGGTACAAAGGTCTTTTTGGTGTTTTGACTTGAGCCACTTGGTCCTTCTCTTGATGGTCTCATTGACCAAGGATAGGGTTAAATGGTCCTCCAAGTATTTTTGTGGTCATAACAAGTTGTCTCAAGGGTCCATGTGGTTCTTTCATGCCCACTCAAAGTACATCTTCATAAATAAGGAGAATTACTAAATGCTTTATCTTGATCTCCTTGTGCCACCAAGATCGGGTGCTAGGTTTTTCAACTAGGGGTATATAGTCCCCGGAGAAGGTCTCATAGCCCATAGATCAAGGAGAGGAGTGCATCACTTGCCCAAACCCAGTCTAGGGCTTACGGTGATGACCTGGTAACTGGCTAGGTGCCTCATCCCCAGGCTGCATCAAATGACTCAATGTCAAATACTTGCATTAGAGGAAATTTCAACTCAAAATGGGCCTTTTAAATTTTATTCAATTTTGCATGTCATCATGTGTTAGCCAATGAAATTGCTTTAAATTTGAAATACCGTATAGGTCTTAAACACTTTTTTAATATAAATTTGGGGATAGGTATCATAAAAAAAACTACTTTTTTTGTTTGTATTTTCAACATATCTCCCCGTGTTTTTACTCAAATTTCGATCAAGAGAGCTCGTTGGATGCGGAATTCAATTCCACATCCAAAAAGTACCACTTGGCATACTTTTGACTGACCCTGCTACCCCAAAAACAAGAAATACCTGAAAAAACGTGATGATGACATCATCACGACATTTTTTCAGGTATTTCTTGTTTTTGGGGTAGCGGGGTCCGTCAAAAGTATGCCGAGTGGGTACTCGTTGGATGCGGAATTGAATTCCACATCCAAGGAGCTCTCCCGATCGAAATTTGAGTAAAAACACAGGAAGATATGTCGAAAATACAAACAAAAAAGTAGTTTTTTTCTTTTCTTCCTCCAAAATTAATAAATATTATTTTATTATTTTAACTATTATTTTATTAATTCATTTTAGGAGGCCCATTTTGAGATGAAATTTCCTCTAATGGTAACTGACCAAGTGACTCCATTGTCCAGGAGAATTTCCCTTAGCCCTAGGCTTGGATCCTAGTCCCAAACTAGGTTAAATTCCTGGTTGTTGAATTTTAGCATTAGCATGAATTCTTAAAATTTTGCAGACTATAAGATAACAAAAGACAAGTGTAGTAGAAACATCAACAACATCACACACATTGAACAAAGTAGTTTTTCACAGGGAAACCTTTAAAGGAAAAAAACACCCAAAAGCATTACTAATTCATCCCTTAAATGAGATGACTGAGTTTCTCAATAATTCTCAAACCCTAATGGGTTTGTACCACAAATAAAAAATCTACGAAAATGTATTTCATGCAAAAATCATATTAGGGATTTCTGCCCTATATCTTCTAGTTTCCTGAAACTTCCAGAATGGTTGCCCAAAATTTACTCTACCTGCCCGAATTTGCCCAAACTGAGACTGAGCTTACTCGAGATCCCTTTGTGATCCTTGTCAACCTGCCCATGATCTTGGTCAGCCTGTCCGTGATCCTATCAGCCTGCCCATGATCCTGCCAGCCTGCTGCTGCCCGAAACTCTCTATCTACTTCCCAAGCCCTCTTTCTGATCCTTGTCTTCCTAATCAAAGGTTTGTCTGCCCTGCTTGAATTTCTGTCAGCCTGCCTGAAGTTGCTATTTGTCCTAACCGAACCCTGTCTTCCCTGCCCGAGCCTCACTGCTACCTGCTGAAAGTCTGTAGCAGGAAAACTATGGATGCCTGAGGGTGGTAGCAACCTACCCAAGGGTGTTGGCAATTGCTCGAGGGTGCTGGAAGCATGCCTAAGCCCTACTAGTGCTTGGTGTGAGTGACAGAGGGTAGAGGGAGGTGCCTAGAGAGGAGATCTATCCTACTCGTAAATAGATCGAGACTGCCCGTGAGGGAAGAAGGCTTCCCGTGAGAATTCTGAAGGTGATGTGAGGCTTTATAAGAAACCCTATCTCATGAAGAGAGAGAAGGAGTTGTTGTTGTTCATGAATGGCGAAACCCTATTTTAGGACTAGACTGTAAAATAAAGGGTTCCCTAGCTAGAATCCTCCATGCTAGGGCATAACCACAAAAGATGTCCTTCTCCACAATGTCAGCAAAAATCTTCCTTGAGTAGCTATAATATCATGACCAAGTGTGTGTAACAAAATGAAATGGATTGATCTTCTTTATATCCTTTGAATCACCTATAAGTGGACCAAAAATTAAAAGAACAAAATAATATTCTTTTATTCTTTTATCTTTTTGACTTTTACATTTAGTGGTACTAAAGGTCTTTTTTCACTTTCACTTTGACTCCTTAGTGGTACTAAGGGTCCTTATGTATTTTTTACTTTTACTTTATCCTTATTCAAGTTCCCTGTGGTCAAAACAAGTGGTCAAGGTGGTCCTTCATCCCCACTCAAAGTACATTATCATAAACAGAGAGAATTACTAATGATTTTATCTCACACTCTATGTGACACCAAGATCTAATACTAGGTGTCTTAACAAAGGGTAGCTAAGCCTTGGAGAAGATCACAAAGCCCACAGATCGAGGGTCAAAGTGTCTCACATGCCCAGACTCGGTCTGGGGCTTATTGTGATATCGTTATAACAAACCAGGTGCATCAGCCATAAGCTGCATAATTTGACCCAAGGTCAAACACTTGGTAACAGACCAAGCACCTCCATTCTCCCGAAGAATGGTCCTCAGTCTTAAGCTAAGTCCCCCAGTGCTAGACTGGGTCATCTTCCCGTTAACTGAACAGGTGCCTCCATTCAAAGAATGGCCACTTAGCTCTAGGATGAGTCCCCCGATGTTGGAATGGTTCCACATCTTGGTCCCTAACCAGATGTCTTCATTCAACAAAATGGTCACACAACTTTAGGCTGAATCCCCCAGTACTAGACTGGTTCCACAACCTGGTCCCTAACCAGGTGTCTCCATTCAACAGAATGGATACTCAACTCAAGGTTGAGTCCCCCAGTGCTGGACTGGTTCCACATCCTAGTCCTTGACCAGATGTCCCCATTCTCCAAGAGAATAGCTCTCGATGTTGCTAAGGAAAAATCAACACTGGTAACTGACCAGGTGCCTCCACTCAGTGAATGGCACTCATCTCTAAGCTAAGACCCCCAGTCCTAGACTAGGTCAAATTCCTGGTAACTAAACAGGTGCCTCCATTCTCCCAGATAATGGCCCTTAGCCCCAGGCTAAGTCCCCCAGTCCCAAACTAGGTCAAATTCTTGGTAACTGACCAGGTGCCTCCATTCAAAGAATGGCCCTCAACCCCAGGATGAGTCCCCTAGTCCTGGACTGGGTTAAATTCCTGGTAACTGATCAGGTGCCTCCATTCAAAGAATGGACCTCAGCCCCAAGCTGAGTCTGTCAGTCCCAGACTAGTTCAATTTCATGGTAACTGACCAGGTGCCTCCATTCTCCTAGAGAATGGCTCTCAATGTTGCTTACGAAAAAATCAACATGATGATCATCATGAGATATTTTTGAATAGAGACAAACCATCAACTTGGATAGTGTGATACCAGTTTGGGAAAGAATAAAGGGGTATTTTCCCCTTTGATTAAATGCT
The DNA here is from genome assembly GCA_001517045.1 of Pseudotsuga menziesii. Lineage (NCBI taxonomy): Eukaryota > Viridiplantae > Streptophyta > Pinopsida > Pinales > Pinaceae > Pseudotsuga > Pseudotsuga menziesii. The sequence continues at coordinate 76,382 of LPNX010020095.1, read as the reverse complement.
TTGTTCGTTAAAATTCATTGTGAAAAATCATATGATCAAGTGGAGTGTTGTTGAAGATGGCATTAATCATGATAACAATGATGGCGACAATGATGATGACAATGATGATAATGAGAATCATGACAACGAAGACAATGACAATAATATAGTTTAAGATGATGACAATGATGACAAGAGGAATGGTGATCATGACAATGAAAAAGACAAGAACAATTCATCATCATAGTAATCATTATACCTATGACATTGGCAATAATGAAAGTGGGTCAGATACTAGTCATTCCACACACATTTGTAAGGCCTCGGTTTTGACCCCATTACACTAGATGTATATGATGTATATATATATTGTAATGATCATGGTGTGGAGCTAAAGGCCAAGGCCCCACCGTTGATCGGTAATGATATGTTTTGGATTTAATTTGTCACCGATGGTATATCGGGGCATGCGGTACATATTAAGTTTTAGCATCATGTAAATATGCATCTATAATAAAAATAAACACAACCAGCTACGGTCGCGGCAACCAAATCGAATGGGGCATGATTTTCTAAGGATAAGGGGGGTGAAATATTTAACCTATGGGGCCAATGGGGAAAAGCCAAATGTCTATGAGAGAACCCATCAAACTGTCAACTACCTTTCTTGTCTTTTTCCCCAATCATTTATTTCTGCCAGAATGTGGTTGAGTTAGTTATTGCATGGAATGGGAAGAGTATGGGCAACCAAATTCGAATTGGGCAGAGACCCATTTTTGAAAAACGTGTTCTGACTTCCTTGGCAAGAAAAATGCCCAAAAACGTATGCCATTCTACCATGCATTCACGTTTTTCAGTTTTCCTCACATTTTGGGAGCAGCTGGAGTTTTTCCTGTGTCTTTCTTCCATGTTTTTGGCTGTTGGCTTCATTTTTCCCATGGATGGGAAGTCGTTTTTGTAGTGCCAGGGACTGGGTTGTCTTCCTCACGTTTTGGGAGCTGCTGGGCATTTTCCCATTCACGTTTTTTTGTGAATTCATGTGTTTTTACCATGGCTGGGAAGAGCCATTCCCGTTTTTTACTGTCTCAGCGATTATTGGCCTCACGCACAGGCTATTTGGGACGTTTTTCCCTGCTGTGAGTTGTGCTCACTGATAAGCTTCAGGACTGTGTGTTTTTCCCCCACGTTGTGAGTCGTTTTTGCTGTTATGTATGGGGCTGTGTAATTCGTTTTTACTGTTCAAGCTGTGTTAGCTAAATTGATTGCCTGAGTGCAATGGTTGGTCTTGGACTGTGTGAGGGGTAAGGATTTTGGCTTGGTTGCTTGATAAACCTAGTGCTAGGAACCACACAGACAAAACTAGAGGGCTGGCCTTCTTCTCCATCACCCCTGAATAGCACTGGAAGGGAATGCAGGGCCTGAGGGACTGTGTAGCAGAGAAGGGACCGATTCCTTGTGTTGGGTGTGGATGGGTGTCTTAGAGGTCAGGCTAGTTTTGGTGTAGGTGTTCTTGGCTCTGTTACGAGCTCACCAGCTTAGCAAATTGCCTTCATCAGCTCCTTAATGGCCTGATAAACCCAACTTTGTTGGCTTGGCTATGTGTTTTTGTGTATCCTGGCTATGTGTAAGCCTGCTAGTTCCCTTATTCCTTGGAGAATCACGCCCAGCTCGGGGGTGGCAGCGTTGCTGAGAGATTGATGAGCACGCTGGCCTATGGTTGGGTGGAACGTTGCAGCGATGTAGCTGGTTGTGGAGCAAAGCTTTCATAAGATAAGTAATCTTGTGCATTTTACCTCTGCAATTCTATATTTACTGTTAATTAAAATGAAATGAACATGTTGAATGAATGCATGTCTGAATGCTGTTATTTTCCGCTGTGTATGATGATTAAATTGCATCTATGAATGAATAATAATTCTGGGTGCATATTTTAGTTCAAATTCACTTAAGCATTTTGTTCTAGGCGATTTTACTTCCTGTACATGTTCATGGGTGGTTAGCCCGGTCTGTTAAAGCTAGTAGATCGTGTCCTCTATGCCGGTCGGGGGCATGGGGACGTGATAGTTAATGGTATCAGAGCCCTGAGTTGCAGCAATGGGCCTCTATGGGCTGAGGAGGAACAATTGACAGAGGTTGTATTTCATTCTGTCTAGTAGGAGTCAGAATGTGAATGACTGTGAAAATTTGTAATTGGGAAATTTTTGCTTAAGTGTGAACAGTCGGAAGATCGGGAGAAGTTTCCTGTCCGCCATTGCGGACGGTCTCACGAAGTTCCTGTCCGCTGTTGCGGAAGGTTTAGTGAAGTCCCTATCTGCCGTTGCGGAAGGTTTCACGATCTTCCCATCCACAGTTGCGGACGAATTCATAAAGTCCTTCGTACGATGTTGCGGACGGCGAAGCAATCATGCTTCCGACCCAAGATTCACCCGATCGCCGACGCCACAGTAAAAGAAAAAGTTGAAAATTTGGCTAAGTGTCGGAACGATCGGAAGGGAGAATGGTCTGACGTCTGATGTTCCGAGAGTCCCCTGACGTCCGATGGGGTTCTAAGTGCCGATCGGAAGAGCCGACAAAGTGGGCGTCCGCCATTGCGGACGGATTGGTAAAGTCTCCCGCCCGCCGTTGCGGACGGCGAATTGATGTGGCTTCTGATTGGAAAGTCGGCCGACGTCCGACATAAGTGCCAAGTCGGAAGGTTTGGAACTTTGTGTGAGCCGCCATTGCGGAAGGTTTTGAGCTTTCGAGCGTCCGCCGTTGCGGAAGCGGAAGACTTCTGCCGGCCGATCAAAAAGACTGCCGATGCCGCAAGAGAAAGCGCGCTGATTGGAGGGGAAAACGTTCCATGAGCCGCCGTTGCGGAAGGATTGGGGCTTCCGGGGATCTGCCGTTGTGGAAGAATCCGCAAAGTGAACTTTCGACAATCGAGAATGCTCCGACGACCGACGTTGCGGAGGAAAGAATGCTCCGACGTCCGACATTGCGGAAGGCCGAAACTTCCGGAGGAGCCGTCGTTGCGGCTGCGAAGATGAACAGACCACCCGATTCCAAAGGCTTCCGACAGCTGATCAGATATACAGCCAATAGCCGATTCGGCAGAGGAAGGAATGGTAAAGGAGCCGATTCGGCGGAGGATAGAATGGAACCGGAGCCAATACTGTGGAAGGAAGGATAGTTTTGGGGGCCGATTTCAACTGTTTTTAGAAGGATTTTTCAGCTGTTCTTCAGGGAGATTTTCAGGGGATAAAATGAGAAAATTGGCAGCAATCTAATGCGCCAGATTGCATGAAAATCAACAATTTACAAAAAAAAAAACGAGGGCGCTGTCCTTGACCCCCGTCGTCCCCTTCAGACAGTCACTCCTTGAGGAAGAAAATTCTATGTTGAGCAAATTTGTAATTTTATGATTATTCCAAGCAAAGGTAAGTGATCATCATTTATAGCAATATTATACATCTAACAATTGTGTTGTTATTAACACGTCTGCAGAGTCATAGTCACCTTCCAGGGCAGTATTCCAAGTAAGTGCAGTTTGGGAAGTAAGTTGCAGTTCAGTATGAGAACCCATGACATGTATGATGCTTAGGATTCTTACGAGAGAGCAGAAGATGACATGGGAGCAAATGCTCGTAATAGAAATGATGAGATTGAATCTAATGGAAGGAGATTCCAAGAGACACTACCAGATGTTGCAGCCACTATGAGAAGCTTAATTAAAGCCCAGGAAGAGCAGCATCAGTTGAATGCTACAATGTTGCAGAGTTTGACAGACTTGCATAAGAAGATAGATTCTGGACGAGATACAGCAAAGCCAGAAGGTAGTAAGAGCAGTACTAGGAGAAGGAGAAGGACTTCTAGTGGATCATCTGATTCAGAAAAATCCAGTGGGGATTCGAGCTTCTTTTCTCATAAAAGAAAAAGGAAGAGACACCATAGGGATCGCACTCGAGATGAGTTTAAAAAGGCAAAACCTCCTACGTTTGATGGTGAGATAAAGACTGGACAAGAGGCTGAAGCTTGGCTTCTTGGTATTAAGAAGTACTTTCAAGTACATGACTATTCAGGAAACATGAAGACAAGAGTTGCCATATTCAATATGAATGGAAGAGCATCCATTTGGTGGGAACACTTCAAGCAAGTGAAGAAGATCAGTGAAAGAAGACTTAAGTGGAAGCAGTTCAAGAAGTATTTCAAGCAGAAATACCTCTCTGACAGGTATTATGATGACAAGATTAAGGAGTTCCATGAGCTAAGATTGGGACAGAAAACCATGGAGGAGTATGCTAACAAGTTTTTGGAGTTGTTGAGGTATGTCCGGTACATTAGAGATGAAAAAGTGAAGGTCCAGCATTTTCTAAGTGGATTACCTCAATCTTATAAAGATCGAATTGAGTTTTATGAACCTAGAACTCTTGAAGAAGCAATAAGGAAAGCTAAGTATTGCTATGAGCAAAGCAAAGGTAAGCCAGATTACCATAAGTCATGGAAGGACAAGAAGAACGAGAAGTTTGATCAAAGAAAGAAAGGTTTCAAACCTTCTAAATTCAGGAATCAGCAAAAGCAGCCATCTCAAGCTGCCAGTAAGCTAGTTGGAGTGACCGGAGAAAAGCCTAAAGATCCACAACAGAATAGAGGGCCACTTCAATGTTGGAAATGTGGAGGACCCCACATGCGCAGGAATTGTCCACTCGAGAATGAGAGTGCCAAGCCAGCTTATAATGTTCAAGAAGTAGAAACGGTGGGTTAAGTAGCAAGGGCAGTTCCTAGGATTTATGCAGCACTGGAGGACCGCCAGGCAGATCACCAATCAGCTGTAGTTGAAGTAGTAGGTAAGATTGCTGAGCAATCTGTTTCTATTTTGATTGACCCTGGTTCTACTCACAGTTACATTACTCCTAGAGTAGTGGATATTTGTGCTTTTAAGAAAGTAAAGCATAGGAAGTCATGGTTAGTTCAGTTAGCCACTGGAACTAAGAGAAAGGTCAGTGAAGTGGTAGAGAAGTGTCCATTGGTCATGAATGGATTGGCCACTTGTGTAGATCTAAATGTTCTACCGCTTGGTTCCTATGATGTTCTCATTGGGATGGATTGGTTAGAAGCTCATAGAGTGAAGCTTGATTGTTACAATAAGAATTTTGAATGCATGAATGAAGAAGGGAACCCCGTAGTTGTGAAGGGTATTCCAAAGGTGATTTCAGTACGACAGGTTTCGGCAATGCAGTTAAAGAAGTTCTGTAGGAAGGGTTGCCAGTTGTATGCAGCTCGGATTTTGGAGGAAATAAGGGATGAAACTCCTAGGTTGGAGGACTATCAGGTGTTACAGGAATTCAGGGATGTGTTTCCTGATGAGATTCCAGGGCTTCCTCCAAAGAGGGACATTGATTTCACCATTGAACTTGTGCCAGGAGCAGTACCAGTGTCCAAGGCACCCTACAGGATGAGTATACCGGAGATGCTAGAGCTGAAGATGCAACTGCAAGAGTTGTTGGACAAGAAGTATATCCGACCGAGTGTGTCCCCTTGGGGAGCACCCATTCTGTTTGTAAAGAAGAAAGATGGTACACTCAAGTTATGTATTGATTACAGACAGTTGAACAAGGTTACTGTGAAGAATAAATATCCTTTGCCTAGGATTGATGACCTCTTTGATCAAATGAGAGGAGCAAAGGTATTTTCTAAGATTGACTTGAGGTTTGGTTACCATCAGGTGAGAATCAAGGATGAAGACATTCATAAGACAGCCTTTAGGACAAGGTATGGGCATTATGAGTTTGTAGTGGTACCATTTGGTCTCACAAATGCACCAGCTACATTTATGTGCCTTATGAATAGCGTCTTCAGCAAGTATTTGGACAAGTTTGTTCTTGTTTTCCTTGATGACATTCTTGTTTATTCTAAGAATGAGAAAGAACATGAAGAGAATTTGAGATTAACATTGCAAGTGCTCAGGGAGCATCAGTTGTATGCAAAACTGAGCAAGTGTGACTTCTATAGAGATAGAATTCAGTATTTGGGTCACATTATCTCAGAGGAGGGTATATCTGTGGACCCTGAAAAGATTGAAGCCATTATGAATTGGCCTACTCCAAGAAATGTGACAGATGTAAGATCTTTCATGGGACTTGCAGGATACTACAGGAGATTCATTGAGGGATTCTCCAAAGTTGCACATGCCATCACTTCTTTGCAAAAGAAGGGGATGAAGTTCGAATGGACATCGAGGTGTGAAGAAAGCTTCCAGCAGTTGAAGAATTTTCTCACTAGTGCGCCAGTATTGAAAGTTGCTGATCCAGAGAGAGATTTTGTGGTGTGTACCGATGCATGTGGACAAGGGCTTGGAGGAGTCCTTATGCAGGACAACCACGTGATATGTTATGAGTCAAGAAAGTTGAAGGAGCATGAGAAGAACTATGCCACTCATGATCTAGAGCTTGTAGCCATAGTACATGCTCTCAAGATGTGGAGACATTACTTCATGGGCAGGAGATTTGAGCTCAGAACGGATCACTGTGGATTGAAGTATTTGTTTGATCAGCCTACTCTGAATGCTAGGCAAGCAAGATGGCTGGAGTTTTTATGTGAGTTTGATTTTGAGATCAAACACATAAAAGGAAAAGAGAATAAGGTAGCTGATGCACTCAGCAGGAAAATGCAAGAAATGCATGTGGCATCTCTTAGTATTCGCCAATCAGATTTGAGGCAGCAGATTGTTAATCATGTTGCTGGAGATGAATTGTATGAGCAGGTAAAAGACAAATTGCAGCAGCAAAGTCTTGAGAAGAGGTATGAGGGATATAAATTGGAAGGAGATGGGATTCTCACTTATAAAGGAAAAATTTATATTCCAGATGTGGCAGATTTGAAGAGAGTCGTTATGGATGAAATCCATCAAGCTCCATATTCTGGTCACCCAGGATATCAGAAGACAATTGCTACAGCTAGAAAGTAGTACTTTTGGCCAGGAATGAAAAAGGACATGGCTGAATACATTTCGAGGTGTATGAAATGTCAACAAGTAAAGGTTGAGTATCAACATCCAGCAGGTTTGTTGCAGCCTTTACCAGTTCCAGAATGGAAATGGGAAGTTATTTCCATGGATTTTATTACAGGATTGCCAATGACTTGGAGACAACATGATTCTATCATGGTTGTGGTAGACAAGTTGACTAAGGCAGCACATTTTATACCGGTTAAGTCTACATATGAGGCTGGTGACATTGCAAAAATCTTCATGAAGGAGATATTTAAATTGCATGGATTGCCGAAGGCAATAGTATCTGACAGAGATGTCAAGATTACTTCCAACTTTTGGAAGGGGTTGTTCGCAGATTTGGGTACAAAGTTAAACTTCAGCACTGCATACCATCCTCAGACAGATGGTCAGACAGAGAGAGTTAATCAGGTGCTTGAAGACATGCTTCGCATGTATGTGATGGACCAACCAACCAAGTGGGAATATTTCTTGCACTTGGTAGAGTCTGCTTATAACAATGGACAGCAAGCATCCTTGGGGATGAGTCCATATGAAGCTTTGCATGGGAGAAGGTGTAGGACACCAGTGACTTGGGATAATCCAGTGAACAGGATTGTGCTTGGACTAGAATTGCTCAAGGAAATGGAGCAAGAGGTTGTAAAGATTAGACAGAAGCTAAAAGCAGCACAGGACAGACAGAAAAGCTATGCAGATAAGCATAGGGTGAACAGAGAGTTCAATATTGGGGATCATGTTTACCTCAGAGTGAGGGCAAGGAAGAGTTCCTTGAAGCTTGGAAGTTGTGCCAAGTTGTCACCGAGATATTGTGGGCCGTTTGAAGTGCTTGAAAGAATAGGGCCAGTTGCATATAGACTTGCATTGCCTGCTAGCACTAGGGCTCATAATGTTTTTCATGTTTCTTTGCTTAAGAGATATGTACATGATCCTAACCATGTGATAAATTGGGATGTGATTCAGGTGGAACCCAAGGGAGAGTTCCGAATCGAGCCAATGCGCATCCTCGACAGAAAGGTCACAATGCTCCGGAACCGAGCCATAGGGCAGGTAAAGGTGTAATGGGAGCACTTCGGACCTGAAGAGGATACCTGGGAGCTGGAGGATGCCATGCGATTGGCACATCCATTTTTGTTCAATTCTGCGGAACATTGAGGCGATGTCAGTGTAGCATTTTGTTCAATTTTGTAAGCACTGAGGACAGTGCTATTGAAGGGGGAGGGGAATGTAATGCCTCGGTTTTGACCCCGTTACATTAGATGTATATGATGTATATATATATTGTAATGATCATGGTGTGGAGCTAAAGGCCAAGGCCCCACTATTGATCGGTAATGATATGTTTTGGATTTAATTTGTCACCGATGGTATATCGAGGCATGCGGCACATATTAAGTTTCAGCATCATGTAAATATGCATCTATAATAAAAATAAACACAACCAGCTACGGTCGCGGAAACCAAATCGAATGGGGCATGATTTTCTAAGGATAAGGGGGGTGAAATATGTAACCTATGGGGCCAATGGGGAAAAGCCAAATGTCTATGAGAGAACCCATCAAACTGTCAACTACCTTTCTTGTCTTTTTCCCCAATCATTTATTTCTGCCAGAATGTGGTTGAGTTAGTTATTGCATGGAATGGGAAGAGTATGGGCAACCAAATTCGAATTGGGCAGAGACCCATTTTTGAAAAACGTATTCTGACTTCCTTGGCAAGAAAAATGCCCAAAAACGTATGCCATTCTGCCATGCATTCACGTTTTTCAGTTTTCCTCACGTTTTGGGAGCAGCTGGAGTTTTTCCTGTGTCTTTCTTCCACGTTTTTGGCTGTTGGCTTCATTTTTCCCATGGATGGGAAGTCGTTTTTGTAGTACCAGGGACTGGGTTGTCTTCCTCACGTTTTGGGAGCTACTGGGCATTTTCCCATTCACGTTTTTTTGTGAATTCATGTGTTTTTACCATGGCTGGGAAGAGCCATTCCCGTTTTTTACTGTCTCAGCGATTATTGGCCTCACGCACATGCTATTTGGGACGTTTTTCCCTGCTGTGAGTTGTGCTCACTGATAAGCTTCAGGATTGTGTGTTTTTCCCCCACGTTGTGAGTCGTTTTTGCTGTTATGTATGGGGCTGTGTAATTCGTTTTTACTGTTCAAGCTGTGTTAGCTAAATTGATTGCCTGAGTGCAATGGTTGGTCTTGGACTGTGTGAGGAGTAAGGATTTTGGCTTGGTTGCTTGATAAACCTGGTGCTAGGAACCACACAGACAAAACTAGAGGGCTGGCCTTCTTCTCCATCACCCCTGAATAGCACTGGAAGGGAATGCAGGGCCTGAGGGACTGTGTAGCAGAGAAGGGACCGATTCCTTGTGTTGGGTGTGGATGGGTGTCTTAGAGGTCAGGCTAGTTTTGGTGTAGGTGTTCTTGGCTCTGTTACGAGCTCACCAGCTTAGCAAATTGCCTTCATCAACTCCTGAATGGCCTGATAAACCCAACTTGGTTGGCTTGGCTATGTTTTTTTGTGTATCCTGGCTATGTGTAAGCCTGCTAGTTCCCTTATTCCTTGGAGAATCATGCCCAACTCGGGGGTGGCAGTGTTGCTGAGAGATTGATGAGCACGGTGGCCTATGGTTGGGTGGAACGTTGGAGCGACGTAGCTGGTTGTGGAGCAAAGCTTTCATAAGATAAGTAATCTTGTGCATTTTACCTCTGCAATTCTATATTTACTGTTAATTAAAATGAAATGAACATGTTGAATGAATGCATGTCTGAATGCTGTTATTTTCCACTGTGTATGATGATTAAATTGCATCTGTGAATGATTAATAATTCTGGGTGCATATTTTAGTTCAAATTCGCTTAAGCATTCTGTTCTAGGTGATTTTACTTCCTGTACATGTTCATGGGCGGTTAGCCCGGTCTGTTAAAGCTAGTAGATCGCGTCCTCTACGCCGGTCGGGGGCATGGGGACGTGACAACATTTGTTGTGAAGATCGTGTCCCCTTATCCAACACTCAATAATGCCATGTATTTCTTGATGTTTCCCCTTGACTCCTCAAATTTTCTATTACAAGTGAATTCCAATCAAAATAACAATAGAAAATGGAACTAAAATTTTATGTTGAGGCCAACTAAGGAGAGGGACACCTATAAACCATGCGGCATACAATGGAAAAATATCGAAACTATCATGGGCTTAAAATTGTAATAGAAGAGACATCATCAAACAAAAGCACAAGGAACTTGAGTTTGGTGAATCCTCGTAGGGTAGCGTAAATGATACGAGTACATAGGGGAAGTAAGGGGAGTAAAAAATGGCAATGTTGACTCATAAGCAATAGACATTATACATGGCAACAAGGATTACCTGAGAACCATATAATGATCCCATGCCAAATATTCCCATGGGAGAGCTTGTTCGTTTGGTGACCCAAGTCCCCATAGAAGGCCAATGAGTCATATAGAAATTTTATGGACCGGGCTTTTCTAAAAGAGGTTTTCAGTGCTCGTGGACCATGCACATTATTTGAAATGACCATACCGGCACTATAAAGGGAGTATTTGGCCTACATGTATTAGATAGGTGCCATTGCACTAAGGATTGTTATTGAGGCCCTACCATTGTATAAGGAAGAATTGTCCTAAAAAGGGATTTATGGCTCATCGACCATGCACACACCTCAAAACTACCATAGGACTTGTAAAGAGAATCTTTGACCTACAGGTTTCATACGGGTGCCACTAAATGGTTGTGTACGTCAATGACAGTTTTTAGGGTCACGAACATGGTTCAAAAAGGAAAACAATGTATTGGGGCCTAAAATAGGATTTTATCGTTCATGGAACATGCACATAATAAATAACCACAACACAACCCAAGTAGAGTGAATAATTGTCCTACATGGATCATATTATTGTTGTTAGAATATTTCAAATGACATGGATGGTTCTTAGGGACTTTTGTAAGGTTTAGGAATAAACAACGAGGATGTAAGCCCTAAAATATTCATCTTTATGTCTAGTGGACATGCACATGGTTCTATATCACCTCACATGTGTTGTAAATTGAATATTTTTCTTTCAAGCGTGATATAGGTGCCATTACAATGTTTTTAGCATAGATTATGGGTCTTGGTTCCTTAACCATGTTACACAAACTAAATCCAGGGTATTTACTATTATGCACGGAAGTAATCTTTTAGGGCTAATGCATCGAGAATGGGCCTATAAATTGTCTTAGTAATTATCTTTCCATGCATAGGTTTAGAGGTTTGGAGGTAATATTGGTTGAGGATAAGGAATAAGGGATATGATTTCATAATGTTTAATAAAACAAAGATACCTTTGAAGTGACAACTATGATATAGGCTCCTCATCGAAGTAGCAACCACCTGGTGTAGTTCTCTACTGAAATAGATTGGACCTCTAATCCACATTGTTTTAGGATGCTACCCCTCATTAATGGCTAGACAACGTCTATGTGTTTGGATACTACCTGTAAGAGGATCAAGGGATAAAATTGGATAGATATAATAGCTACCTAGTACAATTTCCCTTTGAAATAGAATGCTTTTAGTTCACACTGCTTCGGGTTGCTACCGCTCATCAATGGCAGGAAAATGTCTACATGTTTAAATACTACCTGTAAGAGGATTAAGGGTAAACTTGGATTACAACTTAGTATAACCCCAAATCTGGAGCACACTTGCATCCTCAAACAACTAATTGATAGAAAACTGCAAATTCAGAGAATTTATCTAACTTACAGGAAACCATTAAGTATTATAGGAATTCATCGAGCATTACTAGAATTTATATTGAAAGGAATTTGAAGGCACAACCTCAGATTCCTGAATCTTTTGTATGAAAATACCTGGGTTTATAAATGCACACTCTGTTCTGGAACAACGTCCTTCAAACGAATCCCTAATCAACAGAACTCTGGCTACATCGCACCACCAAGGCAATTACGTGTAACTTCAACCGTAATCTGGATAAATTCTACAGATTGATTCAATGTCCAGAGCTACCAATGATTTGCAAGTGCTGAGACGAACAATTCTTTTTCTTGGATAGATTTTGAAATGCCATTCCTCAGTCATCAATGATTTGGTGTTCTCCTCAAGCTGTGATATTGTATCGCAGTTCTAATCTGAGCATTCTTCAAATGCTACACCTACGATCTGACCTGAGAAACTCCACAGATCCATTAGTATCTTCCTCCTCTCTTCAGAGACCGGTTGATCATCCTTGCATCGAGCCCCTCCTGGAAGGATCAAGGCAGTCGGGTCGGTATATTGGGGAAAAGGTTTTGTTTTTTTCTGTTTTTGTGGTTTCATTTTTTTTGTTTTTGCATTTTTATTTTGTTAACTTTTTTATATTTTATTTATTTTTGTTTATTTTATATATTTGTCTTATATATGATTTTTTTTAAGAAGACTAAACAATTTTTATTTTCGATTTTCTTAATTTTTCATTAAGGAGTACTTGAGTTATTTTCCTATATTTTAGGAACTTACCATCACTTACCTAGTTTCCATCAATGTGAAATTAAACCCTTCCAAAGGGTTCTAGTCCTTTTTAGAAGTGTAAAATTAAAATTGCTTTTCAAAAAAAAAAAAATTAATTTGAATTTTATCCTTCTAATTAAGAAGGGCATAATTTATATTGACATTTCAAAAGAAGGGCAACATTTGAAATTACCCAACCATATAAATTTCTCAAGATGTTGAAATTCCTATGTTATAAAGTTCAACTCATCATTCAAAATACTAGAAATATGATAAATTATAATCACTTACTCACTCATGTCGTGCACTCAATTCTTAGTTGTGCAAGATGACCAGTAAGCATTGATGACTACGAGGCACTAGCCATCGAGATGTGACTCTGACTCTCAAGTCACTTGGGTTTGCAATCTAAAGTGTGGCAATGTGTCAACAACTATGACTATAACAAAAAAGAACAACTACGAGTCTACTACTAGGCCCAAAGCGAGCTCAAAACTTTGTGCCTACTAACTATGTGAACCTCGCTATCAATGTCCACTCTTTTTTCGTATTTGGGTCTTGATAAATACAATATCTTGGTTGTAGCTGGAGTTTCTCTTTTGTAGTCAGCTATGATATTGTCCTTGAGGTTGTTGCTTGGATGAGATTAAAATTGTATTTTTTTCTAGAGAATTAAGAGTCCTGGAAATACTGCACACAGGCAAATTAATTTTTATGAACCATTGATATGATAGAGTTATACTTATCAAAACCAAGAAGCCTATTTTTTTGCAAGTAACTCTATAGCTAAAGTGTTTGAATTTTCCAAAGGAGAGCAAGTTGCAAAAGTGCTTGTACAATTGGTTATAACTTATAAGAGATGGTATATGTACTTGTATTGATTTCCAGTTCAATCATTCCGGATCTCTTTTGTCATTAACAAATCAAATAAGATGTGTTACTTGAACTGTGACAAAGGTGTGAACCAACATTTCCTTTGTTCACTGCATTACTGAAAAATTTAAAGTATATATTCTGATGGAAATTGATATATGTCGCTTGTGGTTATAAAAAATGTATCAGCTGCATTTTCAAGCCAACTATTTTATTGTGGACACTGAAAATCTTTAACCATAAGTTGATATTCTCTTTGCAATCTTATAATGACATTCATTTGAAAATGGAATAATAAGTGGAGACAGCCTCCTACCCTGCTTATCAAAGCTCTATGGAGCACTTCAGGGGTCCATTTAAACGATAACTTTTTTGCATTGCTCTTTGGACAGTGAATATTTTATCTAAACTGACATGGACAATTGGTGGCTGTATGCAACCTTTTCTTTTTATGGTGATAAAAATTTCTAACTTGTGTATGCATGGATTTTTCAGAACACGTGTGGTCCTAAAGAAATATGGAGAGGTTCCAGATTTGGTGCCGCCTCAAACTAAAGTTCATAATCTAATTTTTGGGTGAACTTGGATTGATTCACCTGGTGAGATGGTGCTGACAAATTTGACCACAAGAGATAAAGTGGTGTTGTACTTTCAACTATGTGGCTAGTTTGGGTATGAAATTGATCCTGTTTACTTTTCACTTTCTTTATTTGTAGGGACTTGAGAATAAGATGTCGTGCTTAATCTTTTCTAGAGATTGGCATTGTCTCTTCTCAATGCTATTGATTGATTATGCAAAGGTCATTCCAAAGTCATAGTACTTCCAGAGCTCTCCGTGTTTGTGATTCTTGACATGATATTATTGTACCTACATACTTTTCAAAGCACTGGTTGGGAACAGACCTACTTGCTGTAATCTATATGAACTAAAGAAGAAATATGTTTCAAATTATTTACTTTTCAGAGTCTGGGTGGAAATCATACCTATTTGCCATAATAAAATAATCATATATTATCATAATGTATATGTAATAAAGGAGATAATATAAGATAATTTCGTTAATGTTCAAACAAGTGACCACAAAGTTGGTCAATGGGACTCAAAAGTACATCCAATGTGAATAATTGCAAGCAGAGAAAGAACTAACTAATTATTCAATAGAACTGTAGCAAGTAGTGCTGATACAAAATCAAGATCAAAACCATGTTAAGCATACAATGTTGCTGTCTAGACATATGGAGAAAGTAGATAGGTGAGAGAAAGAGGATGGTTTCATCTAAGTCATCGATCAATGAGGGAACCAATGCACTTCCTGATGTTTTCATCTGACGAATATCCAGGGATGAGGGGGCTTGGCTGTGAAATCATGGGGGAATACCTGGAATCTCTGAATGGAATATTGGCTGCTTGAACAGACATGGAGAGCAGTATTTTGTGTAGAGTAAATCTGGCCCTGGGACCTCTGGATACTGCTGTTGATCTTTTGTGTTTGATTATGATTTTATTTATGGCTCCCTCTTCCCCATTCCTCAGTCATAATGTTGTTAAGTGTGCTTTATTTTTTAATATGACTTTAATTTATGGTTACGGATTTGTTGTTTTGTTTCATCTTAAAAAAATGTCCAAAATATTATTAGTCTTATTGATACAGCTTCTAGTCTTACCTTGGTTGTGTTAATAATTTGTTGCTTTTGAATTTTCTTGTTCTATCCTTGTCTTCCAATTATCTTCTAGTTAATTTCTTTAATGGACATCCTTTAACTGTATATGCCACTTGCCCATGTTACTCATAATAGAGTTTTGTTCTTATGGATTTGGAGCTGATATTTCTTCTACATAGGGAGTGCAGTGCTCATATCATATATGCCTCCAAAATGTTAGATGTTACTGTCTCATGCTTTCATGAAGAGTATTCAGTTTAACTTTAGAAATAATTTCAAGCATATGATATGTTTGATGACATCCTCTATCCTTTAAAAATTTTAACAACAAAACAAAGTTAGATGGATTTGGGATGATGGACCATGGCATTAAGCATAAATGATAAATTAGGAATTATGGGTAGGAAATCCCCCTTGCTGTTGATGCCTTGGTGGTCAACCAGTTGAGGTCCTCCATGAATAATGACTCCATGTGTTCAATGGTCTAATCTGATGTTGGATCAACATCCTCCAACTCAATAGATGTATAATCGTTACAGCGTTAAACCAAAAATGTTTTCAATTGAGAAATAAAAAAATGGAAATACTAAAGTAAACATTGAGAATGACTAAGTGAGGCATCAAAAACTAAGTGAGAAAAAGCTTGGAGCTTACCTCTTGGGTTCTCCAACAATGTTTGAATTTGATTATGGAACCCTTCAATCTCCTCTCGAAGTTCTCACAAATATCCTTAACAACTAAAGAATCCCACTCAAAACCATGACAAAGATGAGTGAAATGAGTGATAGAATGAGAGAAAATGTAGTGAAACAAGGCTTTTATATGCCCCTAAACCCTAGGCATGAGTTGTGGGGATTACTAGGGCCTTCCTTAGGCTCCACATGTAATAAAAAATGAAAAAGTCCCAAGTTGGCACATGGGAGTGCTTTGGGAGAGTTCTTTTAGTTTTGGAACAATCAATGGGTTCAACTTTAGGAGTGTGCGATTTGGGAGTGCCAAGTGTTTGATTTGGGAGTAAATACTTAGCTCCAGCTATTGTAGGTGGTTTCATTGTACCATGCAAATCAACATGTACTAGGTCATTCTAGAAAATGCATAACATGGTCAAGATTTACCCATGCTTTCATACCTTTTAATATGCACCATGAGAGTCATACACCAGCTGCATAAATGCAATAAGATTTAACCACAATTCCAGTGACTACAGGTGCCATGATCTCTTGGCAGATCATGTAAATTGCATCACGGAGATGTAATCACATATAGGGTTTCTACAACTGCAAAGGTTCTATAGTTTTGTGAGTTAAGGGTTTTTTGGATGGCATATTTCTTGTTTTGTTATAGTTATTAGGATATGTTTTTTACTATAAGCCCTGTAAAAATGTCAAGTAATATTGAAAAGAGAAAATATAAAGATCTTAAGATTTTGTTTTATCAAGATAGTAATTTATTTTAGATTATGAGAAGAACTCTTTTCTTTCCCCCCAAAAAATGCAATTCCTTGATACAACTTCATTTTATTAATGCAATTTGTTGATACAACTTTTTTTTATAATACAAAGTTGTTTTTAAAGTGCTTAAAAAAAACCATAATCCTGGTGGTCAAAAGAGACGCGCTTGCTTATCATCTCCTTTCTTTGTTGTCTTCTGGAGTTTATTCATCCTATAGTTACTTAACCTTTGAACTTTCACCAGGTAGGTAGTCACCCCGCTAAACTGAAAGCCCTTGTGGTGCCCAAGAATGCTAACCTGAGTGAAGAACAATGTGAGATGGCGTGTAAACAAAGGCGATTGAAAGAAGCCATGTGCATTTTGCATTAGATGGATGAACAAGTAGATTGCTCTGCTTATCATTCTCTTTTGCAGGTATTCCTCATTAACAGAGCTCTGCCTGACGCCAAGCTGGTCCATGCTCACATCATCCAAAGTGATTTCAAATTTAATTGCACTAACATGGCTCTGCCCAATAAACTCCTAAGTGTGTATGCCAAGTGCGGGAATTTAATCGATGGTCACATGTTTCTGGAGCAAATGCCTTGGCGAATTGTGGTCTCGCTGAGTATCATGATTGCAGCTTACTCTAGGGCTGGCCATGGAAAAGAAGCATTGACACTTTTCAATCAAATGCAAGGAACATGTATTCTCCCCAATCAATTCACTCTATCCAGCCTTCTACCAGCATCTACTCACTTGGAAGCAGTGGCGGAGGTTTATGAAGAAATAGTCAGAAGTGGGTTTCACTCTGAAGTTTTTGTGGGGATTGCCCTTCTTTCAGGGATGATTTTAGGGGCAAATTATAGGCCATTGGCTAATTTTAAGGGGTGCCCAAAAAAAGATGGGCGAACTTTTAATATTAAAATGGTTTTTTTTAATTTAATAAATTAGCCCATATTTCATATTTCGTGATTAACCTCTGAAAATTCATAAAACCTAATTTCGCCAACCTGTAGATGGGAAAATCATGACATTCACCCCAATTTCTTCCGTAATGGAGGTGAAATTGCCAAAAATTTACAATTTTGGAGGATAAATGAAAATGATTCGCCCAAATTAATGGTAGATAGGTTTAAAATTAGGTATTTCGCCCCTATTTATGGATTTTTGGGTAAATTTGTTTTAGTTCGTCCCTGATTTGCAGGCCCTGGATGTTCATGCATTAGGTATGGAGCAGCACAAGATTTGGGTCTGCTTTAGGTGAAAATGGATGGCATAGGTCTGCTACATCGATTTCCTTCGAGAGTTTTCCTTACAGGGTCAACTAGGAGACTAGGTTCACAATCCGTGGATGGATAAGAAATTGACTTGCCTGGATTATAGAGCATTTGGAAGTGGATGGTAACAAATATTGTTGTTCAAAGCTTCCTTTGGATACGGGAAATTTAGGAGGAAGAATGAACGATGATCAAATCTCATTTGTCATTTGATTGCACTTTATCCATTTAAGTTCAGGGATGATGCTCCATGCAATTCACCCATGCTCAAATTCTCTCATTTCTTTGTGTTTTCCGAACCAAAGTGGTTTCTGCCCAAAATACCCTGTGGGGAATACCCTTTTCAGAACAACATTCATAGTCGATTCAAGGAAAAATACTAATGGATATTGGGTAATGAGGAGATATGGGAGTATGACAGTGGTGTCGGCTATTACCAACGAAGAAGGCAGAGGCATAAGAGGAAAGGAGTGGAAAGTAGTGTTGCCCATGGTGGGTGTTCAGGAGTTCATTGGAGAGAAGTTCTTCAGAATGGTGGCAGGGGCTACTTCTGCCCCTATTGGGCAATTCATTGCTTCTCCCCAAACTTTTCTTCATTCTTTGGATCCAAGAGTAAAGCATGTGAGTTTCTGTTTTTTCCATTTGTTGATGTGATTTTTAGTTGGCACAGAATCAATAACAATATTGCAAACTTAGGAAATTGCCGTGAGGGTAGTTAAGATCATTAAGGAAATTTAGCTGGACGTGACCTTTGTGTTGGATTGTTGATAGATTGTTAGCAATCAGAATTTCACATCAAAACCATTCAAAATGCTCTTTTCAGAACAACTGGATTTTATAAATGTCAAATATTTCATTTCATGAGAAGATGGATGCAGAAGATGGCCTATATTTTAAATCTTGCCATTAGGTCAACGCCACTTTCCCATTACTTTGTCTATTACAAATCCTTACTTAAACTATTGATGTAAAGGACTGGCTCAACAATATGCTCAGAACTGCTCTGGAATCATGGTATCCCCAGCTAGTATGTATGTGACAACAATGCCAAGGCACGACGAGGCTCAATTATTAGAGATTTAGAGTTTAATCTTTAGAATTGTGATGAAATTTTGGTTTTCTTTGAAAAATATTTGCAGATATAACAATATTGGATTAATTTTGGTATAAGGATTTATTATAGAAGAACTTAATGGTGCATATTCATATTTTCAGGTAAAAATGATGTTGAATTGAGCATATGGAACACAAAATAATTGTACAAGGTTCCCCTCAGACAAATCTTACACATTCAAGGTGATAGCAGACCTGCTGACCTTATAAAGAATTCAACAATCAAACAAAAAACAAAGCAGTTTTGATATTTTGCAGAATAAATGGCAACATTTGACATTCATATGTTTCACAGTAAAAGAAACCTTCGATTACTCTAAATTATCGAAACATCAAAATACAGAACCAAGGTCATGAAAAATGAAATCTCAAATTCAATCTCACTACTCAAACATACATTCATATCACTGACACAAATACAATGTAAAGCTCTTGCTGAAAAGATTTAATTACTCTCAAGAAATTCTATGTAGATACATATTATATCTAGAAATAACAGCAGGGAGAACAATTAGAGACATTCGTTGAAAACACATCAGAATCTTAATCTCTGGATTACTTCCTATATACAAAATTTATACACCATCGACTCAATAACTCCTTTAGAGGTCCTCTCAAAAATATTCCATCATTGTGTCTAAGCTCGAATCTTTCTTATATAGGAGAGGAAAACCTAACCATTTTATGTTTGCTCTTACTGCCTTGCCAGCTGTCCTCACTCCTGTCACTATCATTTTGTTTTAAACTTTGGTTAGACTTATCTAACTACCCCTTTTTGCCTTTACTTATTCTTGTTCAAACTCTTTGTAGTGGTCTTTGGCTGAGGTGACTGACCACTCCCTTATACTCTTTCTGCATAGCTAGTTGGCCCTACTGGCTGGCCAGATGTCTACCATAACATCTGTTGCATTGCCTGGATAACTGCCTACCCTGACAACTATCCCATTGGTGGCATGAAAGCCTACTGAATTGGATATGTGAATGTCTGCCCACTTGGCTGCCCTGTTGGCTATTGTGCTGGTTGTACTTAAGGCTCCCCTTGTGGTGGTAGAACAAGCTTATGATACTTGGAGACTTGGTGCCAATCTTTTCCCATAGGATATTGTTGTGATTTTAGAGATTCTAAAACTCTCTCAACATTTGTGATTTTTTCATAAGATATAAGGGGTAATTTTTGTAGCAAAATTTTCAACTTTATCCATATTTCAAATTCAACAGTTAGTTCCTCGACTGCAACATCTCCTCCTAGTGGACCATGTAGCTCATCAAACTCTCCCTTTTCATTTTTATTTTGAATCAAGAGCTCTTGGTACTCTTCCTTCTTTTATATATATATATATATATCCATGACCATCCCACAAGTGGGGCAGACCCTTGGCTATGGCCTCTTTGAATAAACCCTTAAAAAATGCAATTTTTGAAGTCAAAGCCTTTATTTTGTTTTGGGTTCTATTCAGTAGATTTTTCTTGATTAACATTTGGTTGGTCCATTTTATCAAACAAGTTCTGTTGGAAATTTGTAACTCTCCCAGTTGTCTTTTAGTTTGGTTGTTCGAATAGCTGATTACTTTTGTTGCAATCTTAGGTTTGTCTTCAAGCTCCTTTTTTATCCTTTTTTGTTTCTTCGTAGCTATAGTGGAAAGTTCTAATTCATCTTGGATTACTTCACAATGGTCCCACTTGCTGAGGATCTCTTGTGCTGTTTTTTTCCCATAGCACTCTTTTGGCTCCTTTTAGGAGATCTTCCCCTTGCAAATCTATTACCTGTTTAGAGACTTCTTTATTCAAATAATCTCTCTGACTCTCCAAATCCTCAATGAGGTCATCTTTCTCACCTATTTCTTCCTCAAGTTATTTTATTCTGCTATCCCTCTTATTAGTCTGCTTAGATAGAACATCTTCCTCCATGGCTTCCTTTGTATGTTTTACTGAGGCTTGCAAGTCTTGCTCTTTTGTATGTTTCTCTGTTTCCCCTGTGGGTTGAGTGGTCTCCTGAGCTAATGGAGATAATAATTGGGGGATTGATTGAGTAGAAAGGGATGTTTGCTTTAATTTTGTAGCAGAAATTTGTAACTTTAGGTAATCCACTTTCTTCCTATAGTCTTCCATCTGTGACCTATACTGCTTGATGCTATCATAAATCCTGTCCTTCTCTTCCTGCAACTTTAATAATTCTGGGGTTTGAACAGGATCTACATCAAGGATATTTATCCTCTTCCTTAAATGAGCATTCTCATTATCCTTTTGTTGCAAGAGGAATTGGGCATGAGATGTCTCAGCTGGATTTATCCCTAAGGCCACTATCCTACTTTCCAGCTCCGTGATAGTAACCTGTTTGGCTTTAACCGTTGTTTTCTCTGCTTTCAACAGTTTGTCATATTTTTGCAATGCAATTCTTAGCTTCTTTTGATTAACTGAGGAGTGCAACACATCCGTGAACAACATATTGTTGGCTTGCTTGTAAAAATCAACCTTGTCAAGCGGGCTGAATAACCCAAAATGTACATTTTACTCATTTGTCTTCCAATCATCAAATGATTGGGGGGCTGAGACTTTTGGTTCCAGAATTGACATTATGAGGGTATCTGCTTTGTGATATTCTGCAGTTAGCAATATTTTTGTTCCTGGATCTATATTAACTCTTTGATTGTGTCCATACTTTGTTGTCTTGTACCTATATACTTAACATGTAGGTTTGGCTACACTTGAACTGTGCTTGCAGGAGATGACCCTTGCTGCATTAGGGGTGTGGGAAGCACCAATGAAGGGTAGTGCCTGGTAGTAATAGGTGGCACCTCTTTGCTTGCTGGGGTTTTTTCTAGTAATTCCTCCACTTCACTTTGTATATCCTCGGTTTGAGTATGTTCAACAATTTCTTGTTCTCACTCTTTTTTAGCTTTGACCCTGGCTTTCTTGCTTGGTGGCTGCACCTCAGTTCCATCTACATCCATGTTTGTACAGGCTTCTACAACTGTTCTCTTAGCCCCTATTTGTGAATCTGTGGGGGTTTGCTCTGCATCATTTCCAAGAATATCCTGAGCTTGCTCCCAATTAAATAGGTTTGCCACTTTCTCCTAGCCGGGACGAGGCATGCATTTTTATGCTGAATTCTTATTTTCGACCCTCTTTTTGGAAATGATCTGGTGAGGGTCATAGGGCCACATTCCTGTCTTTTCCAAATTTAGTTGATTTAACAGATTTCCTTTGTAAGATAGGCCATTTTTGGTCTTTAGTATTTACCAAGAAAGGTCTTAGATCTTTAGGGAACCTGAAAGTGATGGGGTTTTTATACTTCACAAAGTGAACTTGATTAGAGATAAATCATTATCTGATAAACTCCATGGCAAACACTCTTGGAGTTAGAAAGGTAGGTAACTTGTAAGGTTCCTCTTCAAAAGCATATCCCCTCAAAATAGTATAATATTCATACAAGAACCAATCTCCTACTTTGGTATCAGGGCTACGCTGTAGAAGCTTCTGATACTTAGGAGAAATTCTAGAAGGAGATGCATCATGCAACAAGGAGTAAGCTATTGTCATGACCTTGTCTGTAAATTCTTTAAATTTTGATTCCCTGGTTTCTTGAGGACTAGATCTATCCATGTATTGACAGGTAGTTTTTTGCCTTCCTAGACCCTCAGTTTCATCTCTAGCCCTTTAAAATGTTGAAAATTTTGATACAGAAACATATAAAATAACATTGATGGATATCTAAATCTCTCCAGAGCAAGGTACTCTGCTAGCTGGTTATGGATTTTCTCAGCCAGGTGATGACAAAGGTCAAATCTGGGGGGCATCACCCCTATTGATGGAGTCAAGAGGGATAAGAATCCTAGGATAATTTCAATTACAAACTTGTCATCATCATATCTTGAGATGATACAAATCAAGGCTATGGCTTCTTTTGATTTATCTGAGAAATCAACAATTACATAAGGATGTGGATTGGTTGGGATAGGGGGGCCTTCTTTTAGATTCTAGGCTAGGAGGTTACTTCTTTCCATAGGTTTTAAGGCTTGATAGGACGAGGGTAGGGCTTCTTCATCCAAAAATTGCAGGGTTGGTAAGTCTGGAAAGCATAGTACTTTAGCTAGGGCATCTGCAGACACGATGCACAGGGTCTTGGTTTGGTTTGGGGACAAAATTACTCATTTATCAAAGGAGCATCTAATTGAGTACCAATGGACAAATTCTGGTAAATGCATGACTGGGGAACAAACTGCAGTATTTATTTTTAGTTATTAGAGTTATTGGTTCATATTTAATATTTATAGGTGTTTTTAGTTATTACATTTATAGGTGTTTTTAGTCTCTCTCATTTGAAAAATGCAGTTAAATTGGTAGATTACTCATTTACTTGATCATAACAAGCTTTGGAAGGTTTTTTTTTCTTTTGTAAGAAAAAAAGATTGTAGTTATGTAATTATAATGATTGTCATCTTAAGTATTGTCTCAAAAAGAAGGACTGTTGGTCTGATGAAATTCCTACATGGGAAAAATGCAATGGACATGAGGTTGCCTACCTCGGAACGTAAGTCTTAAAATTCCTAAAGTCTACCATCATCCTTGAATTGCAATTTGTGAAATGATATTGTTTTAATGGCTCTATTAACCATTCATCCAACATAGGGTTTTTGACGAGATTAGTGAACCATATTTTATTGCATTCAATTCTTTTTGTAAAACTAACAAAAAAGCCAAAGCTAACAGTTCTGAAAAACCAAGAGAGTATAATCATATTAAACCTCTGTAAGGTCATGTGCAGTACAAATATAAATTTATAATCTTGCTACTATTTTATGACTAATGAGACAAGAGATAGACACTCTGTCATGAATTAAAGCTGATGTTTCTTCTCACTTATCCCTAGTTCTCTGCACCAAACTCATGAAAAGACAATGTGCAACTTTTAAAGGGGATGCTACCCTTTCATTTGGGTGAGATCAAAGCTTTTAGATCAGAATTTCCAACATAGATTTCAACTAGAATTTGCAATTTTAGTAAAAGAGAGACTCTTCAAATTGGATCCAAGGCAGATATGTTGGCTCTCATTCCCTCTTTTAGGGGGGGGGTGGCCTGAGTAACTATATCTTGGCTTAATGATTTATGATTCTTGATTCTCTATTGTCATAAGATGCATTTTAAAAATACATATAGACTGCACATTGAAAACCAGAGTTCCCGCCATCTCTCTTTGTTTGGATATCAGTCAAACCCCACACATCCCATTTGTGCATGTAAATAGTGTAGTGAAAAACTAATCATTCCATTTTCACGGAAACTTAGAAATTTTGTAAATTCTAAAGAGGTAACCATAAATCCCATAACAATAAACTAGAGTATAATTGGCCCCAATTGGAAAGGCTCATTTTTGGGGGACGATAGATGGCCAGACAGTTCAGGTAAACTGTTTGAAATCCATCAGATTGGCAACCATCTCTTTTTATGGAAAAGGTAATGTGAAACTTTTAATCAGGACGCTATCCCTTTGATTTGAGTAAGAACATGGCTTTTAGATCAGAATTGCCAGCATAGATTTCAACCAGAATTCTCAATTCTAGAAAAGTTAGACCCTTCAAATTGAAGCCAAGGAAGATATTATGGGTTTCATTCCGTATGTTGGGAGGGGAGAAGTTTGGATAGCCATTTCTTGACTCAATGATGTATGACTCTTGAGTCTCTGTTGTCATAAGATGCAATGGAAAAAAAAAATATCTATATTGCACATTGAAAACCAGAGTTCCTATCATCCAACTTTCTTTGTTTGGATATCAATCAAACCCTGCAGCAATTTGACCATGTGAATATTGTAGTACAAAACTGACGATGTTGTTTTGATAGAGAAACCGAATAGTTCGTCTAGCAGTCTGAAGAAGAAACCATCAATTCAATAACATTAAATCCATAGTACACTCAAAATCAAAATCATATTTCCTCAATATATTGTTTCTTAAATTTATGTGTTCTAAAAATGCTTAATTGACAATTTCAAATTATGTCCTCAAAATGGAATTTAGATAATATTTTCAGATTTCTAGTGGCATGAAGCTTCATACTTATTGTGCATTAAGAACTACGGCGTCTAGCTCCCCATCACCATGAAAGGCAATTAGCTAATCATATATGCCTCAATCAAGTCGTATTAGCATCTTGTTGTTTAAAAACTCAAATATCTAGTAATCTTGGTTTTCTTTAGGTGTTTTATTTTCATGTTATCATGATAGGGAAAAGGCCACATACATGGCATGAAGTGGGAAACACTCACAAAGGAATGTAAAAAATACACACTGATTTGAATTGTTGAAGGGAAAAATACATTCATGCTTCTGAAATATCTCTGAGGCTCGCTACATGCCCAAATTTATAGTGCACTTAGCAGCCAAGGAATTTATCTGAAAATTGTTTTGTAGCAGCCAAAGAGTTTTTCTGAAAATTGTACTGTGGTGGAAAAAACCTTCCCTCAAGGATACATGCTCAGATAGGAGACATACAGAATGCCAAAATCACTGCTTTCACATGCAGAGAAAAAATAAATTGTTCCTTAAAATTGTGCACCAAAAAAAACCGTGGATAGATGGACATGAGTTTGGGCTCTAAAAGAATTTGTACAGACACATAAATGCATGGATGCTGAAATCAGCCCATAGAAATCTGCACTTCTGAAGAATTCCCTAGGGCACTTGGGTACATTTGTGAATTGGGATTTTGGTAGGGCACACTCATCCTGAAATCATATTGTCAGGGATGCATCAATTGGAATATTTGGCTGACAGATCTGTTGAAGACAAGCTGCAAGCAGATTTTCTGAGCCTCAGGGTGGCCATGCTGGTCTAGTCTTGGGTGTGCATGATGCTAAAAAATTTCTTGGAGGAGGGTCATTGGAGCAGAAGGGTTGCAATCTGTAAAAGATGGGAACAAGGTTCTTTTGCAGAAACTGCTCTAGATTCATATCTTATTCCACAAAATAATCTAGTGTTCCTACATACCCTGTCAAATGCTACATAATATGACGGATTCTAACCAAACCAGGCCTCACGACCTTGTTTCCATTAGATCCTTATGTGACCTCAATCTAACGAGGAGTATCCAATATGTGATATATGCATGATTATCTAGTTATGGGAAATCAATGCATGTTGCTTGTTTAGTTCCTCCAAAAAATGCTCTACCTAAGGGTGATTAGTCATGTCCTTGTCGCATGTGCAAAGTTGCAAACATATTTAAGAAGAAATAAAATTATCTCATGCATATATTACAGAACTATGGAAAAGATATGATGCAACAAAGAAGGAAAAATCAAAGTTTGGAAACTATTCATATATGGGACCTTCCTAACAATCTACATTTCAATGGAAGAACCCAATGATCTAATCCATGATGTACTACAAAATATGGATTTTTGTTTAGTTGATCATAAGGTCGAGCCATAATTGACTGCGTATAACTATTATAGTGTTTATGGAAGTAGGTATTTTCATGTGATGTATAAGAGCATCATTGACCAAAGTGATCATCCTGTTTACCTCCAAATTACTTGGTTGGAGAGCGAGAGGAAGTTCAAGAATTTCATAGTTTGGCAAGGGAAGTA
>LPNX010020095.1:34093-47880 GCA_001517045.1 Pseudotsuga menziesii | reverse complement strand
TGAATTCTGAAGTTTCTCAGAAAACCTAGTTTTTTCCATTGTAAACCCATATTGATAATTCTTTGAATCCCATATACCATGATGACCTAGTCTCAAGTGCAAGAATGATTTTTAATATCCCAAAATAGTTTCTATTAAAAGTTGTTGTTTTGAGCTTCATAATCTCCACATTGTTGTCAATTGAGATGAAGCAAAACATGAAAATGAGAGCATTAGAGCCAACTGATAACATGAGAGGATGTTTGTGCTAGGCATATCAAGATTGATTTTTTTTTGAATTGTAATATGGCTTGCTCGAGGCTGCAAAAGAGCATTATATGCATTAAGAACACATGCACGGATCCCTCTACCTATTGCACCTTGATCCATCCCAGGACTCGAAATAAACATGATGGACATGTAGAGAAACTCTAAAGTCCAAAACATTTGGGTGAGTTTATTTACATTTACTTGAAAAAGAAAGAAGAGTCTAGTGAAGTATAACACTAATTTACCAATCTTTGAATGAATTGATAGGCAAAGAGGAAAGTAGGAATTGGAGGATAGAATGGGTAGAACAACAAACTCAAATTACAATAATATCAAACTTTATTTCGGCATCCCCTCCTTGAATAAACATAGAAATAGAGTAGTAGCACAATAATTGTATTAAAATCTTAATTATAGATTGCGGAGACCAATTATAATGAATCCAAGACATACAATCTAAGGAAACATGAGAAAAAGATCTTGTGTATGAAGGGGGCTGATAGAGATCTAATGGTACCCACCTAAACATAAAAATAAATAATGGGTGCACAACTCAACATACCTTTTGATATTGCTAGATTCATTGACCTTTTCTAATGGCAACAATCACACAGTTTGCAATCTCTTATCTAAACAGCTTGTGAAGATAAATAAGATCTTTCTCAATCACTATAGTTTTAATTTGCTCATCCCTCACCAAAATCGATCTTCTCCTTGTCCTCCAACTCAGGCTGCCCACCACATCCATCAAAAGCTTCGACCCAACTCAGGTCGCCCACTACATCCATCAAAAGCTTCGACCCATGTCTGAAAAACCTTATTGGTTCTGGGATAAATAAATTCCTCTACTAATGAATGCAAACCATGGGCAGACTGATATCTCTAAACTTGAACAATAGGGAAATTGGCAGCACATCACTCCTTAAATAAAGTGAAGATGGAACATATAACTGCAATTGAGGGGAATTTTCATCAAGTTTCCTATAATTTTCAAGATTTCCGTCTTCAGAGAAAGTTTCCAGATAATCAAGGTTAAAGACAAAGTCCTTCTTGGGTAAGAGTTCCAACAAGAGAATGAAATTAAATGAATATTTTTGTATACTTTCATCATGAAAGGGGGTGTCATTTCCCAGACCCAACATCACAAAAAAAGTTGCAGCATCCACAGCTAAGGCACCCAGCTTGTAGTGAATCCACCAACCAAATACAAACCTGACCTGCATTGCCCAATTTGATGTGAAAATGAATCATCAACAAGAGGAAAAAGGAGAATGCTATAAACCCGTGGAGGATAACTGAACTACCTATGATCTATTTGCTCCATATCTGAGTATGAATGAGCATTTTGCATTTCCTTGGGGGCTGGTGAAATAGGTAACAATTGGTGAAGCTATGATTGGGTGGAGAAGGGAGCCCAGGTGCTAGTTAATGGATTTCGTGATGTCTTCCCTCATGGATATGCAAGGTCCTGTTAGATATGAATAATGAATCCAAATTTCTTTTGCCTCACTTACTTCCATGGCTATGCGTGTTACTGGATCACTGTACCATTGATGTCCAAGTACTCACTCGGTATCCTCTTTGGATGCTTCCATTAATACGTGTGCGGCACTCGTTGACATCGAACCTAACCCATTTTGACATAATTCACAACGCCTCGAATTTCAAATCAGTACTTCCCATCAATTCCCTCCTAAATTTTCATTAAGCAAATTTCCCGAAAAAAATATAATAGCGATGAATGTAATATGCATCGCTATAACGACAAACGTCCGTCGCTATAGAAACGTTATGGACTATGCGTCGCTATAACGACGATTGTCGGGGACATTTTCATTTTTTTCCAAAATTTTAAAACTATTTTTCCACGAAAATTTTGATTTTAACTTATTCGTGGCAAAATGTCATGAGACTTTTGAGCCATATGTAGTACTGTCAGTGTGCAACGATTTAAGGATGAAAGGATAAATCCAACTAAATTATCATAATGGTGTAATGATCTAACACACATAAGCTTTCACCCATACTGTCATGTTAGAAGGAAAACTAACTCCAGCTAGATTTTCATAATGGTGTAATGTATTTGATGACAATGTGGTTGTGTTAGATAAAAACTACCTTATGAAAGCTAACACACATTAGCTTTTACTAACTGTACAATATTTTAAGAACGAAAACTAACTTCAGCTAGATTTGCATCATGGTGCACTATGATTGATGACAATGTGGTTGTGCTAGATGGAAAACTACATTATGAAAGCTTACACACATTAGAGTTTACTCACCGTGCAACGATTTAAGGACTAAAGCTAAATCCAGCTAGATTTCCATCGTGGTGTGACGTGATTGATGACAATGTGGTTGTATTAGATGGAAAACTACCTTATGAAAGCTAACACACATTAGCTTTCACTCATCGTGCCATGTTGTTAAAATGAAAGCTAACTCCAACTAGATTTCCATCATGGTGTAATGAACTAACACACATAAGCTTTCCCTTATAGTGCCATGTTGTTAGAAGGAAAGCTAACTCCAGCTAGATTTCCATCATGGTGTAATGTATTTGATGACAATGTGGCTGTGTTAGATGGAAAACTACCTTATGAAAGCTACCAGATATTAGCTTTACTCATCGTGTAATGTTTTAAAAACGAAAGCTAACTTTAGCTAGATTTCCATCATGGTGCATTGTGATTGATGAAAATGTCGTTATGCTAGATAGAAAACTACACTATGAAATCCTACACACATTAGATTTCCCTCATCGTGCAACGATTTAAGGATGAAAGCTAACTCCAGTTAGATTTCTGACATGGTGCAATGTGATTGATGATAACGTGCTTGTGTTACACGAAAAACTACCTTAAGAAAGCTAACACACATTAGCTTTCACTCATTGTGCCATGTTGTTAAAATGAAAGCTAACTCCAGCTATATTTCTATCATGGTATAATGAACTAACACACATAAGCTTTCCCTTATAGTGCCATGTTGTTAGAAGAAAAACTAACTCTAGATAGATTTCCATCATGGTGTAATGTATTTGATAACAAAGTGGATGTGTTAGATGGAAAACTACCTTATGAAAGATAACATACATTAGCTTTACTCATGGTACAATGTTTTAATGACAAAAGCTAGCTTCAGCTAGATTTCCATCACGGTGCATTGTGATTGATGACAATGTGGTTGTGCTAGTTGGAAAACTACACTATGAAAGCTTACACACATTAGATTTCACTCACTGTGCAATGATTTAAGGATGAAAGCTAACTCTAGCTAGATTTCCAACACAATGCAATGTGATTGATGACAATGTGGTTGTGTTACATGGAAAAATACCTTATGAAATCTAACACACATTAGCTTTCACTTAGCGTACCATGTTAAAATGAAAGCTAACTCCAACTAGATTTATATCGTGGTGTAATGAGCTAACACACATAAGATTTCCCTTATAGTACCATGTTATTAGAAGGAAAATTAACTCCAGTTAGATTTTCATCGTACTGTAATGTATTTGATAACAATGTGGCTGTGTTAAATGAAAAACTAACTTATAAAAGCTATTAGACATTAGCTTTACTCACCGTGCAATGATTTAAAGACGAAAGCTAACTCTAGCTAGATTTTGATTATGGTGCATTGTGATTGATGACAATGTAGTTGTGCTAGATAGAAAAATACACTATGAAATCTTAGACATATTAGATTTCACTCACCGTGCAACGATTTCAGGAAGAAATCTAACTCTAGCTAGATTTCCATAAGGGTGTAATGTGATCGATGATGATGTGGTTGTGTTACATGGAAAACTACCTTATGAAAGCTAACACACATTAGCTTTCACTCATCGTGCCATCTTGTTAAAATGAAATCTAACTCCAGCTAGATTTCCATCATGGTGTAATGAGCTAACACACATAACATTTCCCTTATAGTGCCATGTTGTTAGAAGAAAAGCTAACTCCAGCTAGATTTATATCATGGTGTAATGTATTTGATAACAATTTGGTTGTGTTAGATGAAAAACTACCTTATGAAAGCTAACACACATTAGCTTTACTCATCGTGCAATGTTTTAAGAACGAACGATGCAATGTGATCGATGGCGATCTAATTGTGTCAGATGAAAACTACCTTATGAAAGCTAATACACATTAGCTTTCACTCATCATTCCATGTAGTTAGAAGGAAAGCTAACTCCAGCTAGATTTTCATCATGCTGTAATGAGCTAACACACACCAGCTTTCACTCATCGTGCATGTTGTTAGAAAGAAAGCTAACTCCAGCTAGATTTGCATCATGCTGTAATGTATTTGATAACAATGTGGCTGTGTTAGATGGAAAACTACTTTACGAAAGCTAACACAAATTAGCTACTACTCACCATGCAAAGTTTTAAGTACGAACGGTAACTTTAGATAGATTTTCAACATGGTGCATTTTAATTGATGACAATGTGGTTGTGCTAAATGAAAAATTACATTATGAAAGCTAACACACATTAGATTTCAGTCACTGTGCAACAATTTAATGGTTGAAAGCTAACTCCAGCTATATTTCCATTATGGTGCAATGTGACAATGTGATTGTGTTAGATGGAAAACTACATTATGAAAGGTTACACACATTAGATTTCACTCACAGTGCAATGATTTAAGGATGAAAGCTAACTCCAACTAGATTTCCATCGTGGTGCGATGTGATTGATGACAATGTGGTTGTGTTAGATGGAAAACTACCTTATCAAAACTAACACACATTAACTTTCAGTCATCGTGCAATGTTGTTAAAATGAAATTTAACTCCAGCTAGATTTTCATCATGGTGTAATGCGATAACACACATAAAATTTTCCTCATAGTGCCATGTTGTTAGAAGGAAAGCTAACTCCAGCTAGATTTACATCATGGTGTAATGTATTTGATAACAATGTGGCTGTGTTAAATGGAAAACTACCTTATGAAAGCTAACATACATTAGCTTTACTCACCGTGCAATGTTTTAAAAATGAAAGCTAACTCCAACTAGATTTTCATCATGGTGCATTGTAATTGATGACAATGTGATTGTGCTAGATGGAAAAATACACTATGAAAGCTTACACACATTATATTTCACTCACCGTACAACTATTTAAGGATGAAAGCTAATTCCAGCTAGATTTTCTACACGGTGCAATGTGCTTGATGACAATGTGGTTGTGTTACATAGAAAACTACCTTATGAAAGGTAACGCACATTAGCTTTCACTTATCGTGCCATGTTGTTAAAATGAAAGCTAACTCCAGCTATATTTCCATCATGGTGTAATGAGCTAATACACATAAGCTTTTCCTTATAGTGACATGTTGTTAGAAGAAAAGCTAACTCCAACTAGATTTTCATCATGATGTAACATATTTGATAACAATGTGGTTGTGTTAGATGGAAAACTACCTTATGAAAGATAACATACAGTAGCTTTACTGACCGTGCAATGTTTTAAGAACGAAAGTTAACTCTAGTTAGATTTACATCATGGTGCATTGTGATTGATGCCAATGTGGTTGTGTTAGATGGAAAACTACATTATGAAAGCTAACACATATTATATTTCACTCACCGTGAAATCGTCTAAGGATGAAAGTTAACTCTAGCTAGATTTCCATCACGGAGCAATGTGATCGATGACATTGTGCTTATGTTAGATGAAAAACTACCTTATGAAAGCTAACACACATTAGCTTTCACTCGTTGTGCCATGTTAGAAGAAAAACTAACTCCAACTAGATTTGCATCATGGTGTAATGTATTTGATGACAATGTGATCGTGTTATATGGAAAACTACCTTACGAAAGCTAACACATATTAGCAATTACTAATCGTGCAACATTTTAAGATCGAAAGCTAACTCTAGCTAGATTTCCAACATAGTGCATTTTGATTGATCACAATGTGGCTGTGCTAAATGAAAAACTACATTATGAAAGATAACACACATTAGATTTCATTCACTGTGCAATGATTTAAGTTCAAAAACTAACTCCAGCTAGATTTCTATCACGGTGCAATGTGACAATGTGGTTGTGTTAGATAGAAAACTACATTATGAAAGCTAACACATTATATTTCACTCACCGTGTAATCATCTAAGGATGAAAGCTAACTCCAGCTAGATTTCCATTACAGAGCAATGTCATCGATGACGATGTGGTTGTGTTAGATGAAAAACTACCTTATGAAAGCTAACACACATTAGCTTTTACTCGTCGTGCCATGTTAGAAGGAAAACTAACTCCAGTTAGATTTGCATCATGGTGTAATGTATTTGATGACAATGTGGTCATGTTAGATGGAAAACTACCTTATGAAAGCTAACACACATTAGCAATTACTCACCGTGCAACGTTTTAAGAATGAAAGCTAACTCTAGCTAGATTTCCAACATAGTACATTTTGATTGATGACAATGTGGTTGTGCTAAATGAAAAACTACATTATGAAAGCTAACACACATTAGATTTCATTCACCGTGCAACGATTTAAGGTCAAAAACTAACTCCAGCTATATTTTCATCATGGTGCAATATGACAATGTGGTTGTGTTAGATAGAAAACTAATTCCAGCCAGATTTTCATGGTGTAATGAGTGAACACACATGAGATTTCACTCATCGTGCCATGTTGTCAGGAGGAAAGTTAATTCCAATTAGATTTTCATCATGGTGTAATGTATTTGATGACAATGTGGTTGTGTTAGATGGAAAACTATCTTGGGAAAGCTAACTCCACTAGATTTCCATCATGGTGCATTATGATTGATGAAACTACATTATGAAAGCTAACACATTAGATTTCACTCATCGTGCAATGATTTAAGGTCTTCAACTAACTTCAATTAGATTTTCATTATGGTGTTATGTATTTAATGACAATGTGACTCTTTTAGATAGAAAACCACCTTATGAATTCTAACACACATTAACTTTCACTCATTGTGTAATGTTTTAAAAGCAAAAGCTAACTTCAACTAGATTTCCATCTTGGTGCAATGAGCTAACACATTAGCTTTCACTCACCATACAATGCTTTAAGAATGAAAGTTAACACGTTAAAATGAAAGATAATTATAACTAGATTTCCATCATCATGTTATGTATTTGATGGAAATATGGTTGTTTTAGATAGAAAGCTACCTTATGAAAACTAGCACACATTAAATTTCAGTCAACGTACAATGTTTTAAGAACAAAAACTAACTCCAGCTAGCTTTTCATCATGGTGCAATGAACTAACACACATATTAGCTTTTACTCATCATGCCATGTTGTTAGAATGAAAGCTAACTCCAACTAGATTTTCATCATGGTGTAATGTAGTTAAGGACAATGTGTCTGTGTTAGATGAAAAACTAACTTATGACAACTAACACACATTAGCTTTTACCAAAGTTAACTTCAACTAGATTTTCATCATGGTGAATTGTGATTGATGATAATGTAGTTGTGGTAGATGAGAAACTACATTATGAAAGCTAACACACATTAGATTTCATTCATCGTGCAACGATTTAAGGACGAAAGCTAACTTCAACTAGATCTCCATTGCGGTGCAATGTGATTGATGACAATGTGGTTGTGGTAGATGAAAAACTACCTTATGAAAGCTAACACACATTACCTTTTTCTCATCGTGCCATGTTGTTCAAAGGAAATTTAACTACAGCTAGATTTCCATCATGGTGTGATATATTTGATGATAATGTGGTTGTTTTAGATAGAAAGCTACCTTATGAAAACTAACACACATTAGCTTTCACTCACCATGCAATGTTTTAAAAACGAAAGCCAACTCCAGCTAGATTTATATCATGGTGCAATGTGATTGACGACAATGTGGTTGTGTTAGATTTAAAATTGCATTATGAAAACTAACACATATTAAATGTCACTCATGGTGCAATGTTTTAACAATGAAAGCTAACTGTAACTAGATTTCCATCATGGTGCAATGTGATTGATGACAATGTGGTCATGTGAGATGAAAAACTATCTTATAAAAAGTAACACATTTTAGATTTCAATAACCGTGCAATGTTTTAAGAACGAAAACTAACACTAGATAGATTTCCATCGTGGTGCAATATGATAGATGACAATATAGTTATGTTAGATAGAAAACTTCCTTATGAAAGCTATCGTATGTTAGGTTTCACTCACCATGCCATGTTGTTAGAAGGAAGCTAACTCCACTATATTTCTATTATGGTGTAATGTATTTGATGACAATGTGGTTGTGTTAGATGAAAAACTACCTTATGAAAACTAACACGGATTAGCTTTTAGTCACCATGCAATGTTTTATGAATGAAAGCTAACTCCAACTAGATTTCCATCACGGTGTAATGTGATTGATGACAATGTGGTTCTGTTATATGAAAAACTACATTAAGAAAAGTAACACACATTAACTTTCATTCATCGTGCAACATTTTAAGAACGGAAGCTAACTCTAGCTAGATTTCCAACACATTCATACAGACATCAATAATATAAGTGCCATGTCCATAGTCAAATAGGAATTTGGTGGGTTTATTTGAGTTGATATTTGTCATTCTGTGATACTTCTTGGATCTCTTATTGTGATCTCTTTATATATTTTTTATGTAATTTATATGTAAATTCCCTTTTGCTAGCGTGCACAAGATGTAGGGGAACAATGTTTCGTGGCATACAAAATGGCTACCCTATTGTTTTGAATTATTGCAACTATATTACTTTTTTGAACATACACTTCATATGGTTTAAACTTAATTACAAACTACAATTTAAATGTGTTACAGAAATTGGGAGGAGTTACAATGGAAAATATAATTTTGATAAGAGGGGACTATGTTGACCTCCTAATTAATGGTAAAGTTATTGGACTAGGCAGGGTTGAATCTACAGAGACTATAACTCATTATGGTGGAGAAAGGCTTAATGTAGGATATGTTATGGTTTTGATAATTGATGTCATTGAACCACATTTGATTGTGGAAGATGTTGATGAAGGGGACTTACATCCATGGAAGATCATAGATTTGAGGCATAACAAAGGTAAATCAAAATGTTGAAGCACATGTTAAGTGTTTTTGATAGTACATTGCTTGTTTTTTTGAGCAAATACTAAGTTTGTTTAATTTGCAGTATATGTGCAAATGTCTCTTCTGCATTTTCTATTGGAGACATGGTAGATCTTTTGCAATGTGGAGTGAAGGTGGGTGAAGGTTCCATATTCAATACAAAGATTGGTCATAAGGTGCATGGAAGGATGGTAAATAAAGGATCCATAGTGGTTAACATTGAGAAGGTGTTAAAACATGATGCTCTTTTTCCACATCCAACAGGATTTGAGAATACACTAGGGGGTGCATTGGTATCTTATGAGATTTGGCCAGAATCAAATTCGGAACCTCATTGTCAGATCATCCAGTAAATACTCCCCAAGATAGGCTTACATTCACATGTAAATAGGTTTCTCCTACACATGAGTGCACGGGAACAAGCATGTCCATTGCCAAAGGGATCATAGTTAATGTTCGTGAGGATGACATGGTTGAGGGTGAAATGTTAGGTGAAAAGGAACTCATTTTTTTTTTGTGAACGACATAGGAACAAATTGTGAAAGATGTAGGATTGGGCATAAGTTTATAAATTGTTTGGTTAGATGGCTAATAAATAAGTTGGTGGACAATGAAGGTGAGATTTTAAGGGTGAATGAAAATTTCAAAGAGGCACCCAAGGAAATGGCGGTATGGGATCTTATAGAGGACACAAGTCCCTTAAACACATGGGATGGTGATATTTATAATGAAAAAGATACAGACTCAATTGCTATGCACGTAATGAGAACGTATAAAAGGATTAAACGAGTTGTGGCTACAAAAAAAGTTGGAAACTTTCAAACACAGAGAGATGAAGAGAAAGAAATTCGACTTTTGGTAGCAGATGAATGTTGCAAAGAAGATTGTCTTCAACATGTGGATAGAAAATCCATTGCAGCTACTAGAAGGGGTATGAAACTCTTAAAATTAATGGTATTAGGGAATTTGTCTTGAATTCACTCCTTTCCAACACAATCATGTCAAAGAGCCATGGCCATGGCCTACCTCCTACTGTTATGAAAGTAAAGGACATGAGGTTTAATGGAGATATTATTTGTAAGAAAGAATGGTACAAGATACATAATATTCCTCAAACCACCTTCAATACTTACCAACATAATTTCCAACAAGGACATTTCAAAGGAATACATGGTAACACCAACAAATGCAAACCACGTGCACATACTATGGCAACCATAGAAATATTGCACAAAATTGTAATGGATAATTCAGATTTTTCACCAAACCAAACACGACAAGTTGAAGAAGATGGAACGTCCGCTCCTTTAATATTGATGCCATCAACGTACACCCAAAGTACTTTGTTAAAAGAGATCGATGAGGCTCTTCAAGAGCTCAATTTTCCATCAATATCACAACAAAAAATGAGCAAGATTTAGAATACTATTTTCTATATGTGGCATTTTCAAAGAACACTAACTTCAGTAAATGTAGTGAATGTATCGTGTTGAAAGCACAGATGAAGACAACGACTACAAAAGAGTTGGAAGAAAGGGAACGAGATAGACTGAAGAAACATAATAAGATTGTTATATGTGGAAGATATTGTTACCATGCCCACATAATTATGTCAGAGCGGTATCCAAAGGAATACTTGAGCATTATCCATAATAAAATGGCAAAACACAGACTTCAATCCCAAGATTACGTGTCAAATCAAAATCTGTTGCAGGAACAAACTTGGGTTTGTCATTGACAGGTATGCTAACATATGGGCATAGCACAGGAGGTTTTGGTCATTTCTCCTTATGATTTGCACACATGGGATCACAATTTACCATTAAATCTCTTGCAAAGTGCTTAAGGGACCTTGAAGATGCACACCTTGATATGTATGGTGATTTGCTTTATGAGAGTGGAAGATCAAGAAACCCACTTTCAAATGCATTACTTCAAAACTATATTTACTCAAAATGTAGAGTGTACAAGGATGCTTTCCTATCTTTAAATGGAAGCTCAAAAAATCAAAATCTTGATTTTAAACCTCTTCCTCCACATTTGTTGTTACAGTTGGACAATGCAGCTAGTGATAATAAGAATCATTATGTTTTCATGTTTCTATCACTATTAACTATACTTGGTGTCTTCACCACTATTGAGGTTGGGTTCTTGCTTGTGGGGCACACCCATGAAGACATAGATGGAACCTAGGGACGAATGTCTTCCAACTTGAAAAGTAAAGAATTATATTCTTTACCTGAGATGATGGATACATATCGCACAATAGAATAAAAACGGGTGTTTCCACCTAAACTTATTGACAAAGTGTATGACTTCAAAAGTTCTCTTAATGGGTACATCAAGGAGGGGAAAAATGCACTAGTTGGACATCTTAATGTCCAGTACTTCCAATTTCTTATACTCAATGATGTTCTAGTTATGAGGTATAAAGAATCCATCATAGACATTGAGTGGTCAGAACTAGTTGAGTTGTGGAATATAGATGATGAAGGTTGACCTATATTGCCCACAGGGAAGCCATATTTCTTACGTCCCAAAGACAATGATGTTTATTTAAAAGAACTAAAGGAAGGAATAACATCATACATAAAAATGTGGGAAGATACTATTGGCAATGACAATTCACCAATTGTTACAGAGGAATGGAATAAAAAACTAGAGTATTGGAAAATAGTTCTTGATGCATTAGATGGAATCTACAATGACCATACATCCTTGGATGAAAGTGATTCTCCTTCTGATGATTTTTGTCCCAAAACGAGGCAAAATGTTAACGTTGATGGTAATGCACTCCATGCAATATCAAGTATTATGGATGGGTATTTTGATAATGTGATAGATGAAGCGGTATATGTTGGACCCAAGTGCAGTAATCCAAATCCAACATTCGATCCTAGATTTGAGTTTGAGAAAGGAAAGATGTTGTTTGTTAGATTAGGAAATGAGGATGAAGGATAGACAATTTGGATGACAAAATCCACCTCAGATATCTTCCAGGATGATGACACCGAGACTCTTCATGTAAATATTGATTGGTGGCAGCCTAGCTCAGGGAAATACAAGGGAAAATTTTTAGAACAATATTGGGTACCAAATCCTAATGACACATAACTTGGATCTATTCCAATTAATACCATAGTTTGGGCATGGATGCCAAAGAAAGAAGATTGCAGGAAGACCAAGATAAATAAATGTAGTGTACAAGATGTACTTGATCTGCTTGAGCGGATATAAGGAGATTATGTGGAGATGATTCATGAATGTAATTTTGCTTTTTGAATGACTTTTAGTATACATGAAGAAACATTTTTCAATATTTGTAGTATAATAAATACTCTTCAAGCTACTTTTTGAGGAGTTTTATATTATTTACTACATATGTGAAAATTCCACTTCAAGTTCAATGTTAATTCATGTGATGATAATTTATGCGAATTAGATAACACCATTCAAATTTTAACTTTTCAATTTGTCTTTTAGATCAACATAGCATCTCACTATATCAAATGTGCATAATTATATTCATTAATGCATGTACAAAACCCTTACCTTATTTATTATTAGCTTTTGCTCACTCTCTTCAATACCACTTTGAGCTTTTCATTTTGTTCCTCTGATGATTGGTGGAGTGTCCACTCGAAACATTTCAACTCACACAATTTAATTCCATAAACTCTCTTTGTCATTATGATTAACTATGGAAATCTTCATCCTGAAGTTGTACTTGATCTGCTTGAGAAAATATAAGGAGATTAGGTGGAGATGATTCATGAATGTAATTTTGCTTTTTGAATGACTTATTAATATACATGAAGAGAAAGTTGTCAATGTTTGTAGTATATCAAATATTCTCTTCAAGCTACCTTTTGACAAATTTTATATTATTTTCTACATATATGAAAAGTTTGGTTCAACTTCAATGTTAATTCATGTGATGATAGTTTATGCGAATGCACCTTAAAAAACCTTATAGACCTGCTTTGAGAATAAATGTAATGCACTTACAATAAGGTTTGAAGTGAGTTTTCCCTATTATTCGTTATTATAGTTATATAAATTTAATTATACTACTATGCTGCATTCAAATTCATAATTATATTTTCTCGTGTAGACTTTAAAGTGTTGCCAATTTTGTACTAGTATATTAACTTATACTCAAAAAATACAGTTCTAACATTTTGAGTGTGCAGGTTTTATCAGTTTGTCACCATTGTGATTGTTTTTCTGGATTAAACTGTGTGAAGGTTTTTCAGACCAACGTTTTGAGAGGATACTCCACCCATGCTTGTTACAGGAACCATGAAAAACTCATTGTGGACTGAAAAGATTTCACATAACTTAATCCATAAAATCAATCATTAAGTAGTAACATCATGTTAACTTTAATTCATGTTGGACATTATCATCAAATACATTGCATCACA
>LPNX010020095.1:14104-29345 GCA_001517045.1 Pseudotsuga menziesii | reverse complement strand
ATATATAGGTTATGGAGGAAATTTATAGCCTCGGGACGACATGCAATTCAAAATTACAAATAATTAAATTCTCTTTTGTTTGGTCGGCTCACCCAAAAAGGTGGGGTACACCAACTTCAAAAATTCATTCTCTTCAACCATAAGGAACCACGTGACATTCCACCTAGTGTTGGAAATGAAATGACGAGGGATATCTCCCCATGATGGGTTTATTTTCAAACCCATGGTCCAATACCCTTAAAATATACAATTTTTTTAGGACGTCAAATACCCCACACATGAGGGTGCCAAAGACCATACCACCAAGTACAAGAGTTTCAAATTCTTATTCAAATTATAGCATCATAGCATGAATGATGAGAGAATGGGTCATTAATGATTCTCCAACCCATCTAGGGGTTCTCCATCATCAGTCCAAGGTTTAGGACCATCTCTGGGGTCTTCAACACCATCAATAGGGTCTTCATCATCTTCAAGAAGGTGTTGGCTCCAAGATCCATCCTTGAGGATACAATGACCTTTTCTACTGGGTACAAGATGATTCAAGGCACAAACCAACTTTGTAAGGGATCCAAGGATAAAACCCACTTTGTAAGGGGTCCAAGGCACTGCAAGTGGGACTTAATGGCATCATTGAAATCCTATGGGGCCACTGCAAGTCCATGTTGGCATCAATGAAATCCTCTCGGGCCACTGCAAGTCTGTGTTGGAATCAATGAAAATTTCATCAACAATTGTATATGCAATACGTAGTTTGTCTCTAGGCCACAATTTTTTAATAAATTATAACTTTCATAGACCACTAGTCACTCATCCAATACCACTAGTCGCTCATCCAATACCCCTTGCATTAGGACTAATATTATCGAGATAACATTCAATATTTTTGAAATAACTAGGATTTTGATGATGAGAGTCCTAACTACCATCTTCCTTTGCACCCCACAACAATGCCAAATAGAGAGAAGGATACAAAAAGATAAAAAATAGGAGAGGAAGCATACAAGAATGGTTGAATCAATGACCTATACAATTACCACTATGTCTTGATTCACCAATTAGGAATTTCTACAATAACAATAATTCTTCACAACTTGGTAATGGTGGAATGAAACAAGGGTTGGTATGAATGATTTGAATGGCATACAACTATGATGGATGCAATGTTTTTAGATTCATTCAATGTTGTTTATGTAGGGGATGATGTTCATATCACTCATAGCACCTTTGAAATGTTGAATTACGTTTCCATCACCCATCACTTTTGACCTAACCAAGCAAAGTCTACTCAACTGGGGACAACAATGTTATTGTACAACATTAAAGAAAAGTATGTCATTTCAAATGCATGTTTCTTTGATACTTTTGAGTTAAGTGACCATCCATTCCATTATATATTGAGGAATATTGTCACACAATCTAGATTTAAAATATAAATTTTATGAACATTAAATGACATTGTAGATTTATTTTTCCCACTATGTTCAAAGTGTTCAAAGATAAGGTACTTCTGAATGATAATTTATCTCCCACAGTAGCGAAGAGGCAAAGAAAATGTTGAAAATGGTGGGTGTGAGGTG
Organism: Pseudotsuga menziesii; assembly: GCA_001517045.1. Lineage (NCBI taxonomy): Eukaryota > Viridiplantae > Streptophyta > Pinopsida > Pinales > Pinaceae > Pseudotsuga > Pseudotsuga menziesii. The sequence goes on along the minus strand of LPNX010020095.1, from coordinate 27,765 downwards.
CATATAATCATATCATGCTTGTTTTAATTATTGTATTCTATATAGAGGAGAATATGTGAACAAAGAGATGCGTCCAAAATGTGGGCGTGGAAGGTAATAAAATTCAAAGATCAAGGTTAAAGAACATGGTCATCCTCATATTATATTGAGAAAAACTCCTATAATCCCAAGGATTCAAAGTCTATTTCATTGCAAAGATGTAACTATGTTGAAAGGTGGCATGCCTCACATAGAAGTGATCCAGGAGTTATGTGAATCCCAATAGATTAAATATCCATGAAGCATATAGAGTACACACGGGCCTATAAATTCAAGGATAAAGTATGAATACTTCAACTAAGAATAGCCATTAATGGTGTAAACCCATATTCGCTCCAAAACGCACACTATTATTTTTTCCCTATAGTAGTGATCAATAAAAATACCCCCCCATGGTTTTTTATGAAGAATGGATATCTTATGTTGGCTCTTTTAGTCCCTGGTAGAATACAAGTGGATAATATGAATGTTTGCATACAACAATTGCTCAATGATTTGAAGGGATTATTGCAAGGGTGTTATAGCATGATTTGCGACACCTCATGCATCATGCCTTGATGGCCTTTCCTTGTCCCTATGCAAACTCACTATACCACATTTATTCAGCATAGATAGGATGATCTAGTATAACCCTTTAAAAAACATTTTTCAAGACATACACAGTTCACCAGTTTACAACTTGATTATAAATAGCCCGCACCACTATCACGCATGTACATTGTGTTTTACGCGAAAAAAAATATTTGGAGTTTTCCCCATTAATTAACAGATGCCTTGATCCTTGGCCTTCCATATGTTGGGAAGACACTCCGATTCAACCCTCCATTTCCCATTAAGAGGCTATATATTAATATATTGTGAAACTTTTGAGGAGGAGAAACTTGGAGAGTAAGGATATTATAGCAAAAAATTTCTCCATTCTTATATGCTTGAGTTTTCATCACTTTGTCCTTCAAGAAATCCATTTCTGGTAATTTCTCGAGCATTCCATTGCCTTTATGAGATTTCATTATTAGGGAGTATTAAAGTGGTGAAGGCCCAGGTGGATGGACTTGTATTCTCGGTTCCAGTGAGGTTCCAACAGAGGTTGTCATATTATATCTTTGTTTCATATTAATAGAAATATCCATTTCTTGTCAAATTTCATGTGCAATTAGAAATAGTTGTATCCATGGCTGTAATTTATTTATATACATGTTTAAATGAAATATTAGAGAGTGAATACTAATACACAATATATCATTCTTGTATATCTCTTTGTTTTTGCAATCAAATTGTAGGGACAACTCCTGAACGAGAGCTAAATGGTCGTTATCTTCGAACATCGGGTTGGTGTACAATTCTTCTCCCTTAGTGATTATTTTATTTTATGTATCTATCATTCTTAAGAATGGATTGATTTCTGGTGTCATAATTTCTTTTGTGTTCCACCCGAATCCATAGCAATATTTTATCTGTAATATAATTGGTGACTCCACTCGAGAATTTCCTTTTTGTCGGGGTTTTAGGTGCATTTTTTTCCTTGAATTGATCTTTGCTCATATGTGTTTCTCTGTCGCATTTGGTAGTATGTTCATTCACTTAAATTCCCTTAAAGTGGTTTGGCCCTTGTATTTCTTTTTAACACCTTTTTCCTTGTACACACGGTTCATAGAACATACAGTCGTTTATATACGTGGCCAGTATTATGCCTAGTCACATACATACGGTGTTGCTCTTTGAACAATCATATAAATATTCTTTTTTGGTTGAGATATTGATGTGTGAAGTTATTGTTTGGGTTGTGAGTGTGGTTGGGTATTCCTAAGTACCAAAGTTTTCTATTGAATGCTCCTATTGTGAGCAAAGATCTCTTTTTATTAATTTTTTATTTGAAGGTAGTTCTTGTCAATTTATCTCATTTTTTTTTCAATTAGTAAACTATTATTTTAGTATCAGTGTCTTGCTTGGATTGTGTTTGCTTCTTGTTGTAGAAACTGATAATTTTAAATAATTTTATTGCATTTCTATTCATTTATCTTGAAAAGAAAAAAAATTATATAGTTGCATGCTTACTTGTATCTTGCATATGCATTGAAATAGGTACTTGCATTGGTTTGCTTGGATTATATTAGTGTATAGGATTTCATACATGAAGGATTGCATTGTCATTCAAAAAGGAAAATAAATCCTTCTGTATTTCATTTAGTGGCATACCATTTTTCATTTTGGAAACAAAGTTGAACTTGGTTTTTTTCTTTAGGTGTGCATCTTTTCTTTCATTGTTGAGTCGTGACATCACTATTTGCACAACCATATCCATTGAGTAATCACAACCTCCTAAAATTAATGCTTAAATTAGAATGGATTAAAATGATTTTATTTTATAGGGTGCACCAACAATCTTAGGTTTTAGAGTATTGGAATATGATTTTATGAGTAAAATTATCCAAGACTATAAAACAAAATAATTAGGTGTTTTTCTAAGAGAGAAGAGAAATCCTTAGTATAATTAGTGTTCTCAGGATGATACTCCTACACAGGAGTTAAGCATGAGGAAGCATGCATGTTGGTGGTAGGGATAACCCTCCACTACCTTTTGATGAGCGTCATAGGTATTTTGACGATCTTATTTGTATCTAGGCGCTTTTGAGGTACCATTCGTGCTCTCGAGCTTTCAAATTTGTTACCCTCTCCATATGGTAGATCTCTCCTACAACTATCTACCTAAGCATTAATTATATTGGGAAGACCATAGTTTCTTTACCTAGGTATCATAGGGGTTCTTTGCAGGGGTTATTATGTGAGTGTACTGACCAATTCGAGGTCGAGCAACACAATTTCTTTACGTGTTGAAGTAATGACCACTATGATTGGTTACAAGGCCTCTGCTTGTAGTGAATGGGAATCTCACACCTCTGCTATGAGATATATCCCTGTTACATTCAAGATCTCACTTGTCCTCACTCTTAACTTGTTTACATATGTCCTATTTTTCTTAGGGGTGTTCTCTATGTTCGGTAGGTATCTTCAGGGATCGCGGTTACTTAAGTATCTTTATATGCAGATTCATTTTGGATCAAGTTTCGACACCCCACCATTCTCGATGTTTAGATATATTACCTCCTTGTGATACTCCACCACCTCTTTATAAGAGGGTTATATATTCTAGTGACCTCTGTTTCATTGAGGTTACTCCTCCACCTACTATATGGATTCTCGAGACTCCAGTTTATACCAACCCTCATGGGGATGGTCCTTCCCATATCGTATGACCAAAATTTTCCATACTTTAAAACCTTTAATTGAATATTTTCCTCAGCAAGGTTGAAGGTTGAGACTCATTCAGTTCCCTTAATTTTTGTTCCTTTTATGTTCGTCATGTGAGATGTCACTACTAGTATTCTATCACCTATCACAAGTTCTACTTCAGACCACGGTGTTGGATTGGGGGGAACGTCATCCCCTTACCTTCTGCATTGGTTTGGAAGTGGTCATATATATCCTTCCAATCCATTTGTTGGGGCATTTACACCTTTTTCATTCGTTATTCACACTAGTTTTCATTCCCATGGGGGTTGTGGTGAATACATGAACATTGGGTCTACAACTTACATTCCTACTTTTTTCCCATCATCCACAACACTGATTCTGTCAAATGCATTTCACATGACATATACTCCCTATATCCTATAGTTTGGAGTCTCTGTTCACTATTTGGAACTATTTTGGACTAATGTACTTGTGTAGGGTTTATTTTTTGTGCACTTTCACCGAGATTTAGCTTGTTCATGCCCATGATAGGTATAAAACAGAATTGAAATAAAGAATAGGACATGTTTTCGTGTGCATTTTGCATTATCCCATGACTATGTCACATTAACCATAGGTATGAACCTTCTTCTTAATGTCACATAACATTCTGATTCTACTAGAAGTGTCATTATGTAAGCGCTAGACCATCCCAAACATGGGTACCCTAGCTAGATGATGTTTTGTCACTCGATACCCATGTTGAGCATCCTCCTTAATTATAAGAGTCCCTTATATCCCTGCCATTCCTTCAAACAAAAAAACATATTCTTTCTTACTTTTTATTCCAGCCATCTCTCATAGGGACTCCCATTTTTATAAAGTTGTAAATATATTGCATGTGTCGTCTTTCCTTATTGAGCTTAATGTTGAATCCATCCTTCATTTTTATAAGCCATATATCATGATCTTGTCTCAATACAATCCAAGTATAGCCTCTCATTTATCTTTTGCATCTTGATTAGCCCATACCTGGGAGGAAACGTTCCCCCAATTATGCGTATCTTGGATATGCTTCTTTGCATTGATCATAGGTATGTTCCATTTCTTGAAACTAGTTTTATTCGTGAAACACATTTCCTCTTTGTTGTACTATCAGCCCATTTTACTCTTTTCAATATTCTTAATATGAAAAAGACCATAAAATTCAAAATACTTAAAAATATGGACAGGAAATGATATTGTCTTTCATTGGAAATTGTCATGTTTCCTTTCAACAAAGCACAATTCATGTGTGTATTCATCATTGGTTGGGTTTCTAGTATGAACATAGGGGTTGTACTCATTATTCATATCCTCCACCAATTGGTTATGCTTCCAGTCATTATGGAGAATTTGCTGATGTCTCCTATGTCATAGAGTTGTACTAGTTTTCACTTTGAGTATATGTTTCCTAAGTATCTGCATCTTCCTTATGCTCTTGTTCGAAGGAAGTTTTTCACCTGAGTCATCCATTCCTCAGCTACGTTGAATATGCATGTTAGTTAATCTTGATACACTGGTTACTGGTTCATGTACATCTTGTTCATTTGAGTGCTTCAAAATTATCGAAACTTGAATATTACCTCATGTTGTTTGATGGGGAATTCCTTAATTCCATCCTTCGAGCAGATTCTATTCCATCGACTTCAGATCATTTACTATTGAATCGTGATCTAGAGTCCATTGCATTCATTGATACTCACTGTCATCAGTTTCATACTCTCTCACCATTGACATATTTTAGAATACATCAATGTCCCCTGATCGATAAGTTTTCAACCTCAACAGATTCATTCACACTTGATTGAATGCACTATTTACCTTGAATCCCATTTTCATTATCAATGGGATGTCTCATGTTTGTTAATGGTATACATCAATTACTGGTAATCAGATGATGGTACATCATGTTCATCCCAAAAACCTTTATTCATGTTGTGGGACATGTATCATCGGTGGTTTGTGTAGAAGATCTCAGACTATGGTGGCATTTCATATATGTTGATTTCTTGATCGTGACAGTACTTATGAGATTTCAGTTGTCATACTAGATCAGTGTAATTTCTTATGTACCATATGTCCTCATTCATAATGGATACCATAATCCACTATGTATTGTATGTAGTTATGAGCACTCATGACATATGTTTATTATGATTATTTATGGCCATTGTACTAATATGTATCCAGGACTACTATGTATACTTCATATATGCAGTCATATGTAGAGATTTATCATTCTATTATGTTGATGACTGCCTAGTTCTTCACTACTCCAATCCTTATAGTATTATAATGTAGTTTGGCCATCGTGTACCCCTTTAATCTCACACATTATGGGGCATCTGTTATAACGTGATTTTCCACACCCTAGGTGTCATGCGTTGATGGAATTTCCTTGTCTCTATCCAAACTTGATATACCCCATTTACTCACCATATCCTTTATGCTTTAGTATAACCCTTTAAAAAAAAATTTGAATACATATAGAGGTCACCATTTTACAACTCATGTATATGCAGCTTGCACCACTGTCACCTACGTACATTGGGTTTTATGCAAATTTTTTTTTTTTAAAACTAGAGTTTTCCCCATCATGTAATGAACGACTTGATCCTTGGCCTTCCATATGTCGGGAAATGATCTGATTTGATCCTTTATTTCCCATTTACATGATATATATTGAGTTATTGCAAAGCATTAGAGGAAGAGAAACTTGGAGAGTAAGGATATTATAACAAATATTTTCCTCATTCTTATATGGTTGAGTTTGCATCCCTTTGTCCTTTGAGAAACCCATTTGTGCTCATTTCCAAATATTTCCATTGTCTTTTTCATCTTTCCTTATTGGGGAGGATTGAAGTGGTAGAGGCCCAGGTGGAGGGACTTTGTTTATCAATTCTGATGAGGTAGCGATAGAGGTTGTCATATTGTATCTGTGTTTCATATTAATAGAATTATCCATTTATCATCCAATTTCATGTGTAATTATAAATATTTGTATCTATGGATGCAATTTATTTATATACATGTTTAAATGGAATATGTTAGAGTGAATACCAACGCATAATATATCATGCTTGTATATCTCTTTGTTTTTGTAGACAAATTGTAGGGACAAGTCATGATCAAGATCTAAATGGTGGTTATCTTCGAACATGTTGTCGAGCTACGGTTCTTATCTATTAGTGATTAGTTTCCTTTATGTATATAGCATGCTTGAGAATGGATTGATTTATGGTTTCATATTTTCTCTTGTGGTCTACCCCAAGCCATAGAAATATTTTCTCCACAACAAAGGGATACATGTACATATAATGTATCCCCATAACAACACACAGGAATTTTAAGCTGTATGGAATATGTCCATACACCACACATCAATATATAGGATTATTAATTTTCTCTAGTAAATATGCTTATTGATTTGTTTACATTCATAGAAATATTTTTTATATTTAATGTGGTGCAACTATTTTGCTCGTCAATGCCAATGCAGTGTGTATATAATAACCTCATGAGTATTGTAACAAAAGGATAACATGGGTGTAAATGTCATGGACCTTATATGAATTCCAAGTGATCTAGCCACCTATGAAGCTGGAGTACTATTGGTCTAGGGTATTCATGAAATAAGAACACCCTGACAGAAGAGGAACTTCTACTTTCAATAGAAACCCAAAGAGAACCCAAAGGCCAACAATAATGACACTGGCATATTGGATTAGGGTATATGATAAAGATAACGACAAGGATATTACATAAATGTTTGACTCTGATTCAGATCCTATGTTCAATGATACAGAATTTTTTGACACCTATGTTGAGAAATTTCCCATTGGGATGAAAAGGAAAATTTTCATTTATGATCTCCCATATTTGGAGGATATTAAGATTTCACACTTATTAGATCCCATGCATATATTTAAAAATGTTACATACTCTTTATGGAGTCACTTATCATAAAAAGAAAGGGACATGATGGCTATTTGGAAAGATCTTATTTCTTCAAACATTAAAATGAAGCATTGACCAATATAAGTAAGTAGAGGAGAGGCTCGCCCCTCTTGAGCTTTCAAAGAAGGTGATGTCCCATGAATTTTTAAGAAAGATGATATATCTTTGGAAAAGGAAGTTATATTGGATGTGAATGTGCCTTTATTGTATGGGTCTAACCTATGGTTTCACTTCATTATAGAAAAACATTTTTCAAGCTTGAAATTATATGAACATCTGAACCTTGTAAGAGTACGTATGGAAAAACATGATTTTATTTTTATTTTTATGCAATGTGATAAAACACAATTAATTACTTTGTAGTCTCATTATCATATGCTCGTGTGTGGTTGTGTGAACCACTCCTTACATCTATACCTACAACATGCCATATCTAAATTATCTGCATTTGTAGGTTGTGTCACATCAAAGGAGTTTCATATGGAGCTATCATTCTATGTTGGTGTCAAGTGATAGATGAGATTGTTTGTATGTTTGAGAAGGAACCACTATTGAGTTTCATGGCCTTGCAGATTCATCTCCTAATTCACCTAGTTGATGAGGTTAAATTAGTTGGGGTAGTCTCCTTGATCCATATCGATATAGTTAACCAACCAGTTATTCAACTGGCTCAAAATAGTTTCTCATGTTGACAAATTTCTTTTAATTTTGTATGTTTTTTTGGGTCCCAAACATTTAGGGCCATTTTGAGGCCGTAATTGACATATTCTACCAATTCGATTGGACAAATGGATTCCTTTGGCATGAATTTATCCCTAGTAAAATTTGTAAATGTCAGATGGACCTTTCCAATGGGCTATTAAGCACCCCAAAAGGAGATCGTATGCAAAATTTATGACCCCAAGAAGTTGATTGTTCAACTAACCACCTTGTCACTGCAAACTTTATGGTGATTCATATCCTATTGTTAGGTTTAGCATTTTATGCCTCTACAAGTAATTATGATAAAAATACCTTTGGATTCGTTTTGTATTTAGCTTGTCATGAGTTAGCTTAGAGGCCACATATCTTATTAGAGATACAACTACCACAATTCAAGCTTCATTTTTTTACAGTTTGTTTTGNTATATATATATATATATATATATATATATATATATATATTCTCTCTCATTTTTTTCTCACATAAGTTTGGATCAGTGCTATCAAAGCTTTTTTCTCTTCTGGTTTCTCAGTGTATGTCCCTGACGAGATCTGACTATCGAGAGTTGGGTCTCGGACTAGTTGAGCTTGGGAAAATTACCCATCGTCGTCCCAAGAAACCTCACATGGTGAGACAATAAAAGAGATATTACTGAGAAATATATCCTATTAAATTGTTGCTCAAGGAATTCGTCATGTGATAGAGGAATGAGATGATGGATAACTTCACCTAGATCCTTCAAAGAATGGGAACAGTGGCAGACACACCTTCAATGAGTAGTTGTTTTGGGGATGTGAATCACTTCATGGTTCAACATAAATTTGATATCCCCTTATTTGAATGAAAAATATATGCATATTCCTTGGAAAAATGGTTGAGTTTGTTAGAGGGTTACTTCTCTGTTCAAATTTTTTTCGAAAGTTAAAATATGGACTTTGTGCTCCTTAAGTCCTTCCTCCATGTCAAATACTAGTGGGATGGGTACTCCAAGAGGAATGTGAGGGATGAATCTGAGATATTCAATACAAAACCCACTTGGGCATATTTTATCAATGTTGTAAAAGAGGAATTCTACCCTTTCAGAAACTATGATGACAAATGCAACTAGTGGATGACATTGTGGTAGGAAAGAGACCAAATTGTGTTTGAGTATACTAATATGTTCCATACCATGTTCTCATATATGGGTATTAGAGACTCTGAATGAAACTTGGTTCTAAAGTATTGTAGTGTCCTCCATAAGTACATTCAGTCAGAGATGGATTTCCTAGACATATCCTCACTAGGTGCAACTTACCGATATGCAGTCAAGATCGATCAAAGTTTTAAGCAAATGGACAAGAGGGATTTTGGGTCTGCAAATTAGCAGCATATACCGAGAAAAGTGGCCCTAATTCACAACCAAAAATACAGAGAAAGGATAGCAAAAATCTCGAAAACTAGTCGAAGCCAGAAGCAAATAAGGGTAATGGGAAATCAAAGAAGGACACCAACAAGTGGTGTGAGTTCCACAAAATTGCCTGGAACAACATTATTGGATGTTTCCCAAAACAATCATTGTTGGAGGAGACAAAATACCTAGATCCAGATTATAAATCTGACACTAATGCAAAGAAAGAAAGGGGTAATAAAATCATTGATTGAGAACCTAGTTCCACCATTGCAATTACAAATATCCAACCAGAAGACTCATAGGAGCCACAGCAAGTGGAGTGCCTCTTCCATTCACAACTATGGGCGCATGGGACTCTGCTACATTTTATTTTCAACAATGGTATTGAGAAGAACCTCATCCTGGTCGAGGTTGTCAAAATATTGAGTCTTTTGATGGTTCCACATTCTCAACCCTACAAAATTCATTAGTTGAGCCATGGAAAATACATCTGCATCAATCAATAGTGTCACCTCTCTTATGGCATCAAGTTGTTCAAATATGAGGAAATGTGTGATGTTTCCCCACTTGAAGTTTGTGATTTTCTTTTAGGAAAACCAGATATGTAGAAATGACATGTTGGGTATGAGTCTAGACCTCGTCGTGTCATTAATAATTTGTAAAAGAAACTCTATAGGGTACCATAGACACTTTCTACTATCGCAGTGTCTCCCATTACAGTGAAACAGTGCAGGAAGGTAATCTCCAACAGAGGGAAATTTGTACTCTTCATGGTGTGTTCTGACGGGGAATGAAATCACACAACAACATCCCCTCTCCACACATAACCCCTCTATGCAGTGAAAAAATGTGGACAATATTGTGGAAGAATACGAAGACATCTTCACCACACCTATGGGGGTTCCAGTGCATTGTGAGCTCAAGCATTCCATTGATTTGATCCCTTGTGCAACTTTACCTAATGGGACACTATAGAGGTGTTACCTCATGTGGAATGAAGAAATCATAAACAAAATTCAATATTTAATCCAAACAAGCATATTTGACCCACCTCCTCACCTTGTGGGAGCCCAATTGTGTTGGTACAGAAGAAAGATGGGACATTGTGACTCTGTATTGATTACTGAGCTCTAAACAATATCACATTATGGAATCGGAATGGAATTCCCCAAATCGGTGATCTCCTCGATCAAATTCATGGGGGCAATTATTTCAGCAAGATTAACTTGAAGTCCATCTATCATCAAGTGCCAATTGAGAAAAATGATGTCTAGAAGACTTCCTTCAAATTTAAGAAAGGCCTTTTTGAGTGGTTGGTCATTCCTTTCAAATTAACTAATGCTTCAAAAAACTTCATGAGGATTATGTATAACATTCTATGACCATTCATAAATTCCTTTGTGGTCGTATATCTTGATGATATCCTCATATACAATAGAACATAGGAAAAATATCTACAACATATCCACCAAGTCCTCAGCAGCTTGCGACAACACAAGTTATAAGAAAATCTAGATAAGTTCTTGTTTGGCATGGAAAGGGTTTAGTATATAGGATAAATTGTGGATGAACATGGTTTTAATGTAGATTCGACCAATATCCAAGCCATTCATGATTAGTCGACCCCGATGACTCTTAAAGAGCTTCACAACATCCTAGGCCTTGCAAACGTTTATCACATATTTGTGTTGGGCTTCTCTAATATTTATTGGTCCATTAGACAGGAGACCAAAGGTGGATATAAGACCACTTTCCTCTTTTCCAAGCCATAACAATGCACATTTGAGTAGTTGAAGCAATGCTTATGTTCATCTCCCGTCCTTACCTTACCATATCTACAAAAACCCTTTGAGATCGAGACAGATGCTTCGAACTACGCTGTTTGTGCAGTCCACACTCAACATGGCCATCAAGTGGCATACCACAGTGAGACACTTTCATATACAGTCCACAAGTACCCCACCTATGAAAAGGACATGTACTCCATTTTCCAAGCCTACATCCAATGGAAGAATTACATCCTTGGAAATGAAATAGTCATCCACATTGATTACAATCACTTGTACTTCACGCAAACCCAAATAAATCTATAGAATTGACACAACAGAAAGTGTTCATCTTACATTTAGTAGCTCCACTTGCACATTAAATATAAGAAGGACAAGACCAGTCAAGTCATTGATTACCTCATTCAACCTCCAGTGGTAATATTAACAACGATGCTCAACTCTTGTGGCCACGAGACCTATGGGTAGCCTCAAGTATATTACAATGATCCTGATCTTGCTCTTGTATGTCAATCCTTGTGAAGGTACACCAGTGGCATACTTTCATCTTTAAGAAGGATTTCTATGCCACCTAGGCCATATTTGTGTTCCTTCAATCTAGTGTGCGAAGATGATTTGGGAAGCGTATTATAGTCAGGTGGAAGGGCACTTTGGTATTGAAAATACAATGGAAGTATTGAAGAAGAATTTTTATTAACCCAAAATCTGACAAGACTCCAGTCGGTATATTAGATCCTGCACTACCTATGGCATCATAAAACCAGTCATTAAAAATAAAGGGTTGTACACCCCCCTTCCTACTCGAAATGGGAAATGGGAATCCATATCCATGGATTACATGTCAGAACTACCTTCAACCAACCATAGTAATTATTGTTTGTTTGTGCTCATGGATTGCTTTTTGAATATGGTCATTCTGATAACTTGCAAGAAGAGAATCTTTGTCAAAGCCACTGCTAAGCTATTCTTCAAACATATTTGGGTTCATTTTGGGATGCCATAGAATATCATTTCATATCGGGACAACAGGTTCCTATGATATATCTAGTTTAGTATTTTTTCATTGATATATACCAACCTCACTAAATTAACTGTCTTCCACCCCTAGACTCATGGACAAACAAAGGTTGTAAACCCGATGATTGTGCATAGTTTGATAATGTACAATTTTAAACATCCTTGCACATGAGATGAGATCCTTCCTTATGTTCAAAATTTCTATAACTAAGCTCTTCATAGATATATGAGTCACATACATTTTCATACATGATTGGATTTCCAACCACTACCCCCAATTGATGTAGCTCTGCCCCTTGCATCCACACAGGAAGAATCTTCCCATGCTCAAGATAAGGCTGATAAGGATACCATTTTTATTGAACAAATACAACATATTCACCAATAGGCCCCTCACATTTTTTAAAATGCTAGTAATAAATACAAGCAACGACATGATAAACATCGGGTTCCACAGAAGTTCTAGGTTGGGGATAAGCTTTGGTTGCATTTGCAAAAAGAACGACTCACAAGACCCCATCGTAAGTTTCATACACTTCGATATGGTCCATACACCATCACCAAGTTAGTTCGTGACAACTTCTTTGAATTAAGAATTCTTCCATTACTTGGCATGCACCCAATATTCAATGTGGACCTCCTTCTACCATATTTTGCACCAATGTTGGACACCTTGGAGGTGGAAGAAAATTTGAAACCTGCAGATACTAATCCTGATTGCATTGAACAAGAAACCATTGATCATATCATTGAAATATAGGTTAAGGGCACCCACCAATAGAATATTCAAGAATATCAAGTTGTCAAAGCAGGGAAGCTCCTCCACCAAGGCAAGTGGCTCACAAAGAGTCAAATTCAGAATATGTTTCCCCATTTGATGGTGGAACTCATTATAATGGATAGCATTTCTTCCTAAAGGGCCAGGGATGATCTATATGGGTATAGGTGGCCAGTCAACTATTCCATTTCCTCCAAATAGTTTCTTGTAATTTTCAACGATTTTTCGAGTCCCAAACGTTTGGGGCTATTTTAATGCCCTAAATGGAATTTTTTGTGATTCATGGCGATTATTGATTTCCTCTGGAATGAATTTGTTTATATTCAAAACTTTTAAAGCTCGAATATACCTTTCCAAAAGTCTATTGAGCGCCCCAAACAGAGATTGTATTCAAAATCTATGACACTGAGAAGTTTACTGTTCAACTAACCACCTTGGGGTCGTAATCTTTATAATGATTCATCTCCTAGGGTTAGGTTTAGATTTTTCTTCCTCTCCAATGATTTTTGAAATAAGGCCCTTTGGCCTCCTTTTGCATTCAACTTGTCACAAGTCAGTGTCCCTGCCACATCTCTTCTCAAAGATACAACTACCACCATTCTAGGTACCTTTTTTTTATAGTTTGTTATGTTTCATTCATTTAATAGAATCTAGGTTTAGTTTATCACTATGTTTATTTCCATATATATGTGTATGTGAATATATATATGTATA
>LPNX010020083.1:87771-129705 GCA_001517045.1 Pseudotsuga menziesii | reverse complement strand
ATCTAAAAGGTCACCAAAAAGCTTAAAATGCCTCCAAAAGGCTATAAAATCCTTTTTTCCTCCAAAAATATCCAAAAAGGAATAAAAAATGTAAAATAATGAGAAAAAAAAAAGGAAACCCTAAACAGCTAAAACCCTAAAAAGCTGACCTAAACCACATGGTTTTATAAATAAGTGATGGAGACCCATTATTCAAATATCCATAATCATAAGTACCCTGCCTCTGCCGAAATTGTTCCTGAAACCCTAGCTTACCATCAAGCTACTTTCACCATTGAGAACTCTTTTTGGCCCATTGCCACCACCGGAGAAAGGGAAGAGGCAGCTTGGAGCTCGAAGCCACCGACATCGGACCAGCGCAACGGACTCTATCAACCTCCTCATTGGAGGTAACATCAATAAAAATCATTATTTATTTCTTTACTGTTTCTGCTTTATATTATTTACTTTTCACCGTATTGTTTCATGTTATTTGCTTTTTACTGTTCTAGCTTCAAGAACGTATTTAGATTAGTTTTTGTTTCAGTTTATCGTTATTTAATTCATATATCATTGAACTGCTACTAAGGAATCCATATTCCTTAGTAGGTGCTCATTCGCACAAGCTAGGGTGAAAACCCTAGCAACAGCTCTCTGCATTCCTCTGCAAGGCGGATTGCGGAAACACTTACATTATATACATATTTTACCTTCGCTTTCTATTTTTCGCAATGCGGATTACACGTTGCAACAACTCTCACATTCTTCACAGTTTGAACCTCTGATTTTCGTTTTCCGCAATGCAGATTGCGGATTACAGAAAACACATAATTACTCTACAGTTTCTAACTTCCACTTTCCGCAATTGTGGATTGCGAAAACACATATCTTCTTCACAGTTTTAACTTCCGCTTTCCGCAATGCAAATTGTGGATTATGGGAAACCCCCTATGTTAGCACTCAGAATTGCAGCCTAGGTTGTGGAGGGTGAATCCCAAGGTAACAACAAAACCACTTTAAGAAATGAAGTTGGCCTCCTCCTTTCTAGAGAGGGATCTTTCACAGATTTTTATCAGGGCCAGAGATACAAACAAAACATAATTCATATTAAGTTTGTGGTTGAAACAAAGCAAGCTTACATTGGGCTATAGAGTTACAAATATTTTATGAATCACGGAACTCTTTGCAAGTGAAATTATACAAAGTCAAGGTAGCACTCGATTACAGTCAAAATGTTGTTCATCTGGTGATAAAGAAGAGGGAATGACAGTCCATTAACACAGAGCACCGAAATGATGAATTATGTATTAACTTTGGTTGAAAGGATTGGTGCATATCTGAAAACAATAGTCAGAGCATAACATGTATGAATTATAAGCTATTACACACTCATTCCAGATATGAAAGAAAACATAATGGAAATTTTAACAGGAAGACATGCACATAAGAAAAGAAATTACACACTGTAACTACGAAACACACGGAAATCTTTCCAGCATCAGGCCAGCATTCGGCTCTGTAATTTTTTATTAAGGGCAGATCTCAAAATACATAATCCTGAACCTCACAAGTTCCAACCTTGTCTTCCTCTATTGAGGGTATATCTATAGTGTTAAAACACTCCCGAGACCAACCTAGAAAACCTAAAATCAGTCACAAAATCAGGGATCAATCCTAACAACTTATGATCTAGCAGATTCGCCATGATCATTTACAAAACAGGAAAGCATGTTGGGATGCGCATGATGGACCAAAATGAAGATTTAAACACTTGAAAACCACATCTGCTAGGTGAAAATGATGGATTAGAACCTCCTTTGATGTTCTGCAATGGTTTACTTCATGTATGCATCTTCACCTGTGAAAAGGCTTTTGGGCCGTTGATCTTTACCTGCTTAAATCTTGATCGTTCAATGATGTGGCTCTTTAAGATTTTTTAGATCTAAAAGCTTGATTTATCTGTGCTAGTTGGATCAACGGAATCTACCATGACCATAGATATGATCTTCTTTAAATCTCAATCGTTGAAATATGTCGGTCTTTAAGACATTCTGCAAATTTGAAAAGTGATTTTCCACGAGCATGTTAGATCAGAGGAATTCACCTCCGTCGTTGATCTACAACACCATCAATCCTGTCCATTGAAACATGCAAGACTTTAACCAATTCCGCAAATTTTCTTCGTGCAAGTCAGATCGGTGGAATGATTTTTCATCGTAGATCTTCATCATTCGTTGATCTGAGCCGTTGAAAGCTGTGGGGTATACCAAGTTCCATATACCAAGAAGTCTAGTTAACTCGTGCACATGTTCCCTTCTTGCTCACCATTGATTTGTGTGGAAGCGCTATGAACCATCGGATTTGCACTACGGAAAGCGAAGTCGAGCTTACCACTTTTATAACCAAGTTTTTTACCTCTTCTGCGCTTCTGATCCCAACTTTCCTTGGGCGAAAATGAATTTTGGCCTTTGATTTTGTCCGCTGCAGATTCAGGTTGTTCATTTGCTGTCATTATTCAACTAAGGGTGGATTTATTCGTTTGAATGCATTTTCAAGATCGAAAAACATAATCTCTTAAGTATTTTGCATTTAGAGTATAGAAATATCCCTTCAAACACCTGCAAATATTAATCAACAATCTTTAAGGTCATATGATATGGAAATTGCCAAAACTTATTTCACCATTGTTGGCTAGAAATGGTGCTAAACCCCTATTTTCTTTAAATTTATATTCTAATTTCTGTTTTCCACAATCGGGAATTGCGTAACCACCCCACTTCCTTATGAATTTTTACTCTGTTTCCACTTCTGCAATGTAGATTGCGAATTACGGAAACACTTCAATTCCTTATAAATTTTAGGATTTCGTAGGCCTTCCGGCCCAAGGTTTTTCACCTATCTTCTCTGTGTTTTCTTGTAAAGACTAAGGAGATGCCAACCTTCAATGAACTCGCGTATTTAAGCCAAATGATTTACTTAGACAAGCTTGGGATTAGGTATTTTTGGTGGTGTACAGTGGCCAGTTCATAAGAACTTCAACAGCCAAGCTCTCCTTCACAGTATTTCCCTCCCTTAGGAATTTAAGGTATTATATTGGGGCTTCACTAAATAGGAAAAGGGATAAACCCAGGGGATCACATTGGCTTCCCTACCAGAGGTCCCTTAGACTGGCTTTAACAAAGAGTCATACAGCATCCTAGTAACTCTTTATAGAAACAATATTATACCATTTGAGCAACCAATATCACCAAATGCAAGTCACATACATTCGAAACAGAGTTGAGTATACACCAGCTCATACGCAACAATTTCATCAATAAAACTAAAACTGGTATTTATCATTTCAGAAGCATTGAAACACACATTTACACATATGAAAATATACCCTGAGCTCAATAGATTTGCATAAACATAAACCCAGTAATGAAACATGTTTGTAAAGAGAGCCGCAATGAAAAGGGAACAACCATGTTCCACCCAACTGTAGATTAGGCATATATCTGCTCTATCCTTAATCACCCCCAAGCTAAACTATGTGTGCCAAGAGCGAAAACAACAATCCTCGGTTTGTTATTTCAGGAAGAAATTACTTGCCTAACACAGAGTGCTCACACAGCAAGTATTTCTCTCAACTCTTTCCTAACATAGAGTGCTCACACAACAAGAGTTTGTTCTTTCCCCAGCATACTCAGCAACGTCCTACCTCCTTGCATATGCTCTCTTATAGTTTGTTTGCCTAGTACTTACTTTGCAGCTATGATCCATTCCCCAAAGAATTCTCGTCAACCATTGTGCCCTGATTCTCCAGGGTCTGTTGATCTTATTTTACAGCTACGGTCCATTCTCCATTGAATCCTTGTCAACCACTGCACCCTGCATTCTCCATTGTCTTTTTGACACCATTAAGATGTTTCAGTTCCTAGTGTACTTCAGAAAGGTTTACAGCTCTACGTCTCCCCCTATTACACGCATAGTCTCCTCTTTTAACGTGGCCTTTCCCTTTCATTATAAATTTAATTAAAGGAAAAATGTAGGGGTTACAACTGTCATCTAGGGACCATTTGAACGAATTCGACAAACATTCAAACTCATCAAAAAACACAGTTGATATTTAATATTACATATAATGTTTATAAATCGGGGGATATTACAATGAGGTTATTGCGTCAACGGCAAACCCAGTACTATATCCCTGCAAAATGCTATCTACCCAAAAATCAACAGCTCTTGACATAGGGTTGCTCACACTTTTCAATCGCTAAATCAAATGAGGATTCAACTCCGTCGGTTCTCCTCCTTGAAAGTTTATTTGTTGGGTTTCCAACTTCGACAGTCACTCATGCAACACAATAGAAAATTAGAAAAATAAAATATCTTGAATATCCGTATACATATATTGGCCCAAACACTCTATTGGGTTCCATCAAGATCCTTTACTCTCTTATTGTGCAAACTCTAATGCTTTGAAATCCACCCAGTCTTGGATTTCCGCCTTCGTCGGATACCACAACATATTCCTCACCAAAATGATTCACGATCCCGGCAATGGAACCATTTGTTGGCATTAGTCCTACCTTCAACCTCGGTTCAATCCCTTCCCTTGTGCTCAACAAAGCCCAAGATATCGGCCCGATAGAGAAAGGATCAGTCGACAGTACCTGTGACGCAGATGCAGTCTCACCCAAGATATATTTCTATGGGTAACTTCCAGAACCAGGTTTCCCCAGTTGGGTGGGGGAATTTCATGTCCCTTGATCTTCTACCAAGGTTCTCTACGGATGCTAATGGGTGGGGTCTTGATACTTATTATACATAGTTAAGTTGAGATACAACTTGTCCTTTGACAGGAATTATAACAACAAACCCAAAGCAGCATAGATACATTCACAATAACTGTGTGATAAACACATATAAGCTCTATTATAAGCAAATACACAAACATACATTAACAGTAACATATATATATGACTTAATAAAATTCATTATTCACACATTTGACACAGAATCTAACGTGGAATGTAATGTCCCCATTCAAATAATTCCATAGCAGTGACAATTCCATCAATCCTACTAGTTCCCCTAGGTTTGATGGATACATTTGAAATTTTAATAAGGGAGCTAATAAATGATGTTCAGACATTAGAATGGAATAAATATTTCAAATGGATAATAAATACAAGATAAAATTGAAGTGGCAATGGATCATGGAGACACATGGAGATTATGGGGCCCACACAAGCTAGAATTTATGTGCCACATGGCATCCTCCTCTTGCAATTTGGAATCCATGGGAAGCCTAATGTTCTTGTATGAGTTGGAAGTCTAATACACTTGGACATATACATCATAGGTCGAATTGGGAAGGAAATGTAACTTACATGGGAGAGAAAGAGTCAAATGGGAGCTTCTTGGACACTTGGGCTAGATTCCCTAACATCTATGACACCAATGATGAAGATGCTATGAGATTTATGACATATTGCATTCCTGAAGGCTGACATATGAAATGTCATGTATAAATATAGCATCCAAGAGGGAGATCATGTGAGTTGGGGAAGCTCAATGGGTTCCTACTCGAATTGGGGGAATATGGAAGGCTAGGAAAGGGAGGATACATGGAAAATCTTGAGCACACACCCTAATTCGGCTTGAGTTTTTGGATGGATTGGTAAACTTATAATTATAAGTATGTTTATAAAATATAGGGATCAACCAAGAGAATGGATTTTGATCATTTGAGAAATTTGCATTTGTGAAGAGAGAGAGCTAGTGGATGACTAGTTTCTTGCCTTAGCCAATTTCAAGGGTGAAAGATTCCCATCCAAGTTGGTGTTTGGAGAGGCCACTCAGGTCTTTAATGGATATTTAATGTATTTTTTATTTGGAGGTGTAATCTACATGGTAGATCCTGGTTCCTTCTAGTGCAGCACATTCTCACAACCATTTCCAGTTTTTATTGCATATTCTTGCTCATTGAGGGATTGCACTTTGGGTGAGCTATTGTACTCTTTGGGAGAGCTTATCCTGGTCCATTTCTGATTGTAATAATTTTGATATGATTTTTTCTCCATATTCAGAAATTCTTAGGTCCAAATACCAAATGGTTGTATGTAAAAGTGATTATTAATGAGAAAACAATGACCATTTCCCAACTATATTGATGTATTCCATTGTAATGTTGATTATTTAGAATGAAAGAATGTATCTCTAATATATATATAATGAATTTACTGTAATTTATGAGCATTACAATTTTCATGTCCAGCACTTAAGCATTTGAAGTCATCTTACTCAGTTAAATTTCATTTGGATAAGATTTGGTGCCATTTCCCCAAGGGTCGAATTAGTGATTTTGTAGCTATTTGGGAGAGGGTTATAACAGCCTGTATAAACTGAATAATGATTCATATGAGACCTTAAATATTTCCCTAAAGCATCCTCTACCTCTTTTCATAAATTTGAGTGGTTTTGGGAGCAGTTGAGAAACCATTTTCAGCATTTACCTAGGGGGAATTAGAACCCCAATTTGCTAGTGAAAACTCCTACGTTGGACAAAATATTAAACAAGTTTGCAGAAGTATTTGGAGGGTCATAAATAATCCCTGAACATAATATTCAAGTCTTAATATCATTCTGTTGCTGCCGCAACCTGTTTCCCCGATTTTAGTTTTTTACTTAAACTCTGGGACCCCTCCTTATCATAATTTGCTTGGATCGACTGTTGAAAGCTTGGCGTCTTGGAGCTTATCTTTGCGTTTGAAGTTGATTGCTCGCCTTTTTGATTGCTTCGTCCAAATTAGCTTGAGTCGTGTGGTTTTTCTGGTACCTTTCGAGTATGAAAATTTTGCATGAGCAAGAAAAAGACGGTTTTTGGGCTGCAAGTTAATCCTAGCTCTGTTGTTTTTCTCTTTGGATCAGGCCTCTTTCGGAAGTTTGTTAGTCCTAACTTACCCGACGTCGTGGCTCCCGGAGAAAACTGCCCCCCGTTTGAAGTTTCATCCGACGCCCGATTCAACGGCCCAAATCGCTTGGTCCTGAGTTCCTACCTATCCGCCGTTGCGGCCGGGAGGATGAAGTCAGTGGCCGACGTGAGTTTCATCCGACGCCCGAAATTTGCCTTGTTTAGCCTCCGT
This sequence comes from Pseudotsuga menziesii, assembly GCA_001517045.1. Taxonomy (NCBI): domain Eukaryota; kingdom Viridiplantae; phylum Streptophyta; class Pinopsida; order Pinales; family Pinaceae; genus Pseudotsuga; species Pseudotsuga menziesii. Next base: position 122,593 of record LPNX010020083.1, on the reverse strand, counting down.
CGCATGCTTGTGGCAAGTTTCCCATCCGTCGTTGCGGGTGGCAGAGTTTTCTGTCTTCCGACCCACTTCTCTCCGCCGCCCGATTGCCTACGACGCTCGTGTTTCCATTCACCCTCTTCTTGTGCTCCTCTGCTGTTACGCCCCCCCCCCCCCCCCCCCCCTCCCCCCCCCCCCCCCCCCCGAAACCTTACCCATCCGATGCCGGATTCTCAGCCCGCCCGACTTAAGTCTCGCCCGACCGCCGATTCTTTTCGTGAGTTTTCACCCGGAGAGCCAGGCCAGTTTCTTTGCGGATCTCTCATCATAGTTACAAGGTTTTCGATGCCCGATGTCTCGTATGAATGGATAATGCACTTAAATTGTACGCAGGGAGAATCACATGGATCGCGAGAGCGGCCTACGGTGAGGAAAAGGACAAGCCAAGCGGATGACAGAGGCGCCGATGAGGCATTTTCAACAGTTACTGTCAGAGGATAAAACGTCTATTGAAATGATTGAAGAAAACGCAACGACCAGAAGGAAAACTGAATCGTCAAGGGCGCTGAAAGGTCACGCGCTGAGGGAACCCAGAGGACATCAGTTGTAGTTTAAATAATGGGAAGGAAGACTGAAAAAGGGGCTTTTTCCCTTAGAAAATTTTGTAATGGTTGGCTTGTAAGAGGAACTACTTCGTTTTGCAAAGTGAACTGCAATTTCGCCTGCTGGAAAGAGTAAAGAAGTGAAATGTACCAATGCAATTCAATGAATAATGTTGAAGAAGAACTATTTCTTTTTCAGCTGTATTTCATTTGCTGCAAGGATATTTGATGTTTTGAACCTAAGTTCTTGTTAACTATTCTTCAGTATTTCTGGGATGCATTTTCACTAAGAGCAATAAATGTTGTTATAGAATGATCGGCTATCTGGTTATTTAAATATCTGTAAGTTTTCATGTGCCGTGAGAGAAGTATCAGTTATCTGTGATTTTTCTTACTGTGTGTGATAATATATTGCTCAGTCAAGATGATAACCTCGCTCCCTAGGGATAGTTTAGGTGGTTAGTTATTTCTGTTCGTATCTGGTTTGGTTGCTTGTGAGCATAAGACGAGAGGTAAGAACCTGCGCATCACTTTGTGACCGCTCCCTGCATTTAGACCAGCCTACATTTAATTAGGCACGTACATATCATTCATTTAAGTCAAAATACAAAAAACTCGGTGGGCCGGGCCGCAACCGGTAAAGACTGTGTTTATTACTTTGACCTGCGGTAGCCGGACCGTAAACCGGACGGATTCCCTGTACCAAACAGTCAGCGGGCTAGTTGGGAACGCTGATTGGGGAGAATCCCTTACTGTTGTCGCCTGCGAATTTCCAGGCCTCAACACATTCATATACCTTCTCATAATATTTGGGAGCATTAGGTTCAATTTGGAGACCTAGACATCAAAACTAGTCAAAGGTCGAAAAAGGGAAAAAGTGAAAATTAGTCATTTTAATAAAATTATTAAAAAGGGACAATAAAAGTGGTATCAAATCATGTTATTTGAACCTAATGGTCTTAAAAATGAGTCAAATCAATAATACACCACCCTTAGAACCTGAAGTTGAAGGTGTTTTTGTTGAAGAAGAAGAGGTACATTTTGTTAAAACTATGACTAACGAGGGGAAGGGACACAATAATGATAAGGAGGGATATATTAAACCCATGAAGCCTCTCTTTGATGACATAACCAAGAACATGACCCAGTAGCTTATGAAAGGATTCGAATTGTTGGCTATCCAATTGGGAAGCAAAGGAGTAATAGGAGATAGCAGTAGTTCACAATCAGAAGAAAAGAAGACAATGGTTGGACATATTTTCTCAAGCACGGGACCCCATAATAGACCCCATGAATTTCAGATCACACCAATTCCTACTGCACCTAAACTACTTATACCCAAATAAGAGCTTAACATTCAACTTGAACTTGAAACAGTGGCGAAAGAATGGGATAAATTGGATGAAGATTGTAAGAAAAGTCTACCATTTGATCGGTACTTTATGGTTGCAAACAAACTAAAAAAGAAGGAATATAATAGGTATCATTACCAAAACAAAGAATTAAATTGTTCCATGGGTAAATTTCCACTCCCTACTTTTAATAGTTCCTCTCAAAGTTCTGCTAACACTTGGGTGCAAAATTTAGATGTGTATTTTCAGCTGAATCCAATGGTGGAAGGAGATGCCTTAAAAATGGCCATTTTGCACTTAGAACGAGATGCTAATGAATGGTGGTTCCATGGCCTATAAACTTTGGGTCATGATCAGGTTAAAACATATGGATAATTTATTGACAGGGTACTAGATATATTTGAGCAAAAAGATCCATAATTGTCTTTCAAAGAACTAGCCCAATTGAAGCAAGTTGGGACCCCTACTGATTATATGATGGAATTCCAAAAAATTATCAGTCAAGGTGGCTGATGTGTCTATGGGAAGGTTAGTATTTCTGTTCACTGAAGGTTTGGCTGAACCCTTAAAATGTTTGGTCAAATCCCACAAGACCACTACATTAAAAGAGGCAATGAGCTTGACTAGAGATCTCCAAAATGTGCTTCCTAGAACAAGATTTCATCCCATGCCTAACTTCAAATTTGAAAAGAAACCTTATCAAAGAGATGCACCTGGTAAGAAGCCTTGGCAAAGAGATTCACTTGAAAATAATAATAAAGGAGGACTAAATAGGGATGAACTTTGAAGAAAAAAATTGTGCTTCACATGCTTTCAACCATGGACACCGGGGCATAAATGTACCAAGGGAAAAGCTCAATACATAGAAGTACTTTCTGATAATGATGAGTATGAAGGGGATATGGATGAATAAGGACACAATTCAAATCAAGAGGAGGCATATGAGACAACATTTGAATAAGAAATACAAGAATAAAATCAGCCTTCACCAGACAAAGCAAGAATGGAAGTACTTTCAGCAGTGCCTCGCTATCACACTATTCAATGAAAAGGTGTGGTACCAGGACAAAGAGATTCAGTTTTGGTATATGGAGGAGCCACACATAAATTCATTGATGCAGATATGGTGGAGAAAATTAAGATACCTATTGAACCATTCTATGGCTTCACAGTTTTCATTCCCGGTCACAACACAATGCAGTGCAAAACATGGGTTCCAAAGTTGCAAGTCACTGTAGGTAACTATAATTTTGTTGATAGTTTTTATGTGGTTGATGTTGTTGATACTAATTTGGTTTTTGGAGTGAAATGGTTTTATTCTATAGGGGAGCATACAGTACATTATCAAATTCCTGAGATGAAATTTCAAGATTCGAAAGGTGTACTAAGGGTTGTGAGAGGGCATCACACTTACCCAAATCAAGTAGTGACTTGCAATAGTATGAGATCCATATTGATGCATGGGGACATATAATGGGTTGTTGAATGTCATATCACATCTCCTAAGCCAAACATAAAGGTTGTTGAACACCCAAAGGATATAGAGAAGCTATTGCAAAAGTATGAAAAACAAATTAGTGATCTTCCACATGGTAGACCACCTGATAGGGGGGTTGAGCACAACATTGTTTTGGAGGAGAGTACTTCACCCATTTAGATACCACCTTATAGACATCCCAAGAAATTCAGAGATGATATTGAGAAGGCCATCCAAGAACTCTTAGATTTGGGACTCTTTATACCAAGTTCTAGCCCTTATGCTTCTTCAGTAGTGTTGGTAAAGAAAAAAGATGGAACCTTGAGGATGTGTATAGATTTTAGAGCTTTGAACAAGAAGACCATAAAGAATAGGTTTCTTGTTCCTAGGATTGATGAGCTCATGGATGAGTTATTTGGAGACAAATATTTCTCCAAAATTGACCTTAGATCAGTTTATCACCAAATTCGAATGAAAGAAGAAGATGTGCAAAAGACTACTTTTCGATGTCATTATGGTCACTTTGAGTTTCTTGTTATGCCATTTGGATTAACCAATGCTCCAGACACATTTCAAGCATGCATGAATAGAATATTTTTCAATCATCTTAGAAATTTTGTTTTGGTCTTCTTTGATGATATTCTCATTTACAGTAAAACTTGGGAAGAGCATTTGCAACATCTAGAGATTGTGTTGAAAACTTTGCAAGAATAGTCTGTGTTTGCTAAGATGTCTAAATGTGAATTTTGGATGAAGGAACTATTGTATCTTGGGCACATTATTGGGAAATAAGGAGTGAAAGTACACATGGAAAAAATTAGGTCTATCTTAGTATGGCCATCACCAAAAAACATCACTGAATAATAGGCTTCATTGGAATATGCACCTATTATAGAAAGTTTGTGAAAGGGTTCTCCAAGTTGACATCTCCACTCACTGATTTGACTAAGAAGGATGCTTTCGAGTGGGATGGAGAGGCTGAAAGAGGTAATGATTAGTTGTCCCATACTTGCATTACCTGATTTTTCTAAGCCTTTTGTTGTTGAATGTGATACTTCAAGTGGAGGAATAGGGGCTGTCCTAAAGCAAGGCCAACACCCTATAGCCTTTGAGAGCAGAAAGTTGTAGCCTCATGAAAAAATTTACTCCATATATGACAAATAAATTATTTCCAGCATGCATGCATCGGCCAAGTTTCGACAATACTTGGTAGGTAACAAGTTTGTGGTGAAAATTGACCACAATAGTCTAAGGCACTTCCTCACCCAAAAGGATATAAATGAAACGCAACAAAAGTGGGTAAGAAATATTCAATCTTATGATTTTGACATTTGAATATTTGAAAGGAAAGAATAACATTGTAGCAGATTCATTATCTCGAAGACCTTCCTTTTCTCTCATGGACATTGCCAAGGATTGAAAAGACATGCTACTATTTTAATATGCCAAAGATAAATTTGCTTGTGATGTATTAGATGGAATCAAGGGGGATGATAACAATAGGATTGTGAATGGGTTGATATATTATAAGGGAAGAACTTATTTGGTTCAATATTCAAATCTCAAGTACAAAAATTTTCAAGAAGCACATGATTCCCCACTAGCTGGCCATCCGGGGATCTTCAAAACTTATAGGCAATTAAGGCAAAGATTATTTTGGAAGGGGCGGAAGGAATATGTTCAGAAATATGTGAATGAATGTAAGGTATTTCAAAGAGAAAAAAAAAATCAGAACTTACATGACCAGCTGGTTTATTGCAACCATTTCCCATTCTGGAGAAAAAATGGGACAGTATCTCAATGGATTTCATCATCGGTTTGCCCAAATATTTGGGTAAGGATGGCATATATGTGGTAGTGGATGGATTGAAAAAAAATTCTCATTTCTTTGTTGTTACATCATATTTTAGTTCTACACAAGTGGCTGATATTTTTTTCAAATAAATATTCAGATTGCATGGGCTCCCCAAGAGCATTGTAAGTGATAGAGATAGTAGATTCATGGGTGCTTTTTGGAAAGAAATTTTTAGATTGGTGGGAAATCAGTTGAATCCAAGTACAATATATCATCCAAAAACTGATGGACAAACATAGAGGGTGAATCAATGGTTGGAAGGGTACCTAAGAAACTATGTGGGAGAGAAGCAAAAAGCATGGGAAAAATGGCTACACTTGGGTGAGTTTTGCTACAACACCACTTTTCATATGTCAATAGGGATGTCTCCTTTCAAATAATTATATGGTTATGATGCACTTACTTTTGTTGAGATAATATTTGGTGATAGCAGAGCTCCAAAATCTAAATATTTGGTGGAAGAGAGCCAATAAATTTTAAAGCTTTTGAAAGACAATTTGCAGATTGCCCAAAATCAGAAAAAACAATATGCAGATAGACATAGAGAAGAAAGGACCTTTCAGGTTAATGATTTAGTATATTTGAGGTTTCAGCCATATAAACAAACATCTCTCAAAAAAAATGGAGCAGAAAATCTAAAACCAAGATACTATGGCCCATACAAGGTAGTTCGGAAGATTGGGGAGGTAGCATATGAATTGGAACTTCCAGAAGGGACTAAAATCCATAATGTATTACATGCTTCTTGTCTCAAAAAATATCTTGGTCATTAAATTGTCCCTTCAGAAATACTTCCTCCTTTGGATTATGAAGGTCAACTCACACTTGTTCTGGAAAATATTTTGAAGACAAGGGAAAGGAGATTGAGAAGCAAAACTATCAAAGAATAATTAGTACAATGGAAGGATATACCAATTGAAGATGCCACATGGGAAGAGGAGAATATTTTGCAGCATCCAAATATGATTTAGTTGAGGACAAGAAATATTGGGTGGGGAGGACTGTAATATCCCCATTCAAATAATTTCATAGCAGGACAATTCCATCAATCCTACTAGTTCCGTATGTTGGATGGATACATTTTGAATTTTAATAAGGGAGATAATAAATGATGTTATGACATTAGAATGGAATAAATATTTAATAATGGAGCTTATTAAATAAATACAATATAAAATTGAAGTGGAAATGGAGCATGGAGACACATGGAGATTATGGGGCCCACACAAGCGAGAATTTATGTGCCACATGGCATCCTCCTCTTGCAATTTTGAATCCATGGGAAGCCTAATGTTCTTGGATGAGTTAGAAGGATAATAAACTTGTCCATATGAATAATAGGTCGAATTGGGAAGGAAATGTAACTTACATGGGAGAGGAAGAGTCAAATGGGAGCTTCTTGGACACTTGGGCTAGATTCCCTAACATCTATGACATATATGACACCAATGATGAACATGCTATGACATTTATGACATATTGCAGACCTGAAGGCTAAAATATGACCATTATTACATGTCAGGTCTAAATATATCATCCAATAGAGTGCTCATGTGAGTTGGGGAAGCTCAATGGGTTCCTACTCGAATTGGGGGAAGATGGAAGGATAGGAAAGGGAGGACACATGGAAAATCTTGAGCACACACCCTAATTCGAATTGGCTTGAGTTTCTGTATGGATTGGTAACCTTAGAAGGATAAGGATTTTTATAAAATATAGGGATCAATGAAGAGAAGGTATTTTGATCATTTGTGAAGTTTGCATTTGTGAAGAGAGAGAGAGCTAGTGGATGACTAGTTTCTTGCCTTAGCCAATTTTGAAGGTGAAAGATTCCCATCCAAATTGGTGTTTGGAGAGGCCACTTAGGTATTTCATGGAGATTTAATGGAGTTTTTATTTACAGATGTAACCTACAGGGAATCTAGTGGTTCCTTCTAGTGCAGCACATTCTCTCAACCATTTCCAGTTTTTATTGCATATTCTTGCTCATGGAGGGATTGCGCTTTGGGTGAGCTATTGTACTCTTTGGGAGAGATTCTCCTGGTCCATTTCTGATTGTAATAATTTTAATATGATATTTTCTCCATATTCATAAATTCTCAGATCGAAATACCAAATGGTTGTATGTAAAAGTGATTATTAATGAGCAAACAATGACCATTTCCCACTATATTGATGTATGCCATTGTAATGTTGGTTATTTCGAATGAAAGAATGTCTCTCTAATATATATATGATGAATGGAGTGTAATTTATGATTAATACAAGCTTCATTTCCATCACTTGATCATTTGAAGTCATCTTACTCAGTTTAATTTCATTTTGAGAAAATTTGGTGCCATTTTCCCAAGGGTCGAATTAGTGATTTTGTAGTTGTTTGGGAGAGGGTTATAGCCACCTATATAAACTGAATAATTATGAATGAGACCTTAAAATTTTCCCTGAAACATCCTCTACCTCTGTTCATAAATTATAGTGGTTTTGGGAGCATTTGAGAAGCCATTTTCAACATTTACCCAGGGGGGAATCGGAACCCCAATTTGCTAGTGAAAAGTCCTACTTTGTCCAGAATATTAAACAAGTTTTCAGAAGTATTTGGAGGGTCATAAATCATCTGTGAACATAATATTCAATTATTAATATCATTCATATACCTTCTCAGAATATTTGGGAGCATTTGGTTCAATTTGGAGACCTAGACATCAAAACTAGTCAAAGGTCAAAATAGGGAAAAAAGTGAAAAATTGGTCATTTTAGTAAAATTATTAAAAAGGGACATTACATGGAAACCCATCTGGGAATAACCACAAAGGAACTCTTCATCTTTCATGACAAACATATGGCAACCTTTCTTCTGCGCACTAAGTTGCAGACTCTGTTTTAGATATTTCTTCTCCTATCTATACAGACTTATTTCTCCTCTCATTCCCTTCATACTTATGTTCAATACTCTTCCTCTACTTGACTCTACCAAAGATCCACATACATCCTGGATCGACTCAACTTCCTCTATGACTCTATAGTCAATCCGCACACATCCTAGATCGACTCAATCCCTACTACACTCATGCACACTCAGTTGCAAGTTCTTCAACTCTTCTCTACAACTCGACACTCTAATAGATGACACACTAACAGAGTCTAAACAAGGTCTAATGAAGCTCAAAATGACCAGAGAGTGTCTAACTTGCATACATATTGGGTTCCCCCCTTTATATGTTCTTACATTGCCGCTTTCAGCCGACTTCATATAGTTAGCCAACATGTTGTCTTTCGGCCTATTCTATCGACACATGATAGTAGGCACTAACAGCCTGACTTACAAAGATGATTTCATACATGTGGCTCCCACTAACTCTAGCCGACTTCGTACCCATGATATTTCTAAGCTGTCGCTTTCTAGCCATTATGAAGTTCCACGTATTCTAACATGGTTAACTCTATCGCATCCTTTCCTTTTGTCATTGTTCCTTTTCTGTCACGAACTCCCTTCTTCTTATGTCCTTAGTTCTTTATGCTTATGTTCCTATTATGTCACATATTCCTTCCTTATTACTTCTTCTATCTTATCCTTACTTCCTTACTTCTATGGTTTCTTCTGTCACAACTCCTTTTCCTTCATCTCCTTCTTCCTCTACTTCTGTCGCAGGTCCATTTACTTCTTTCAACCTAAATCTTTTCGTACTTAGGCGGAATTCTAACTAAATTCTACCTATGTTTCCCTAGGACCAACACAAATGATGAAATATTATATGACAAGTATGAAAAATTCAGACCTGATTGCAGACGTATCAAAAATATGACATGACAGGGATAAAAATAGAGACCAAGAGGTCGAATTTGGGAGTTAGAGGCAGCCATTCGAATTGGGGAAATAATTGGAGCACAAAGAGGAAGATAAGTGTCATAGGAGTTACTAAACCACTAAGATTAGTTGGAGGAATATCATGGAGGTAAATTGAACCTTATGAGGCCTCATGAAGTTAATAAAAGGATGTCAGATGAATGATAATGGATTTTCATCATTTGATCATTTGCATTTGGCATTTTGGAGAGCTCTTGCTTGTCCATTGCACGGTGAGTGTTCACTCTCCCTGCTTGTGAACCAAATTCGAGAGAGTTGGATTCCTTTCCAAGTTGTTTGATGGAGAGACCAACCAAAAATCTCATTTAGAGCTGAATGAAGTGTTTTAATTTAATATTGAAGCCTTATACAGTTTGAGACTTATCTATTTCCCCCTTCTCTCATTCATATTTCACCACTCCCCAAATATCATGTGATGGTGCACTTGTTGGAGTGGTGCTAGCGCTTAGATCAGTTTAGTTGATGCCCATTATTGAGTACATGATGTTTGGCTCTATAATATTATGTCCATGTTCTTTTTAATTATAAATATCATAAATACATATGCAAACATTCCCACATTTCCAAGCTATTGATTAACTAGTTTTCATGTGTTTGGATTCCATTTCCAAGGGGTTATATATATTATATGTATTAAATAATTTACATGATGTTAAGTGTTTTTTAGGAATAAATTTATATGTTTCATATGATATCCATTCATCATTTCATGTTCTAAACTATTTCATGTACGTTTTATGAGTTAAAATGGAGCTAGCAATGTCATTTCCCCTTAAGCAATTTCATTGAAAGTTATCATACGAATGTTGTACTCTATAACAAGTTTGCAAAACTAAAAACCATGTGTAATGACAGCCCTTGATGTCTGATATTATTCCATGTACTCTGATCACCAATTTGGGAGGGTCGTACATGAGTTGGGAAGCCAATTTGGCCTACACCCTAGGGGGGTTTAACCACAATTTCCTAGTAATTTTACTCTTTCTTTCATTAGACCCAAACAAATTTGAAGAGATATAAATTCACTACCAAAGTGTTCATAAATTATATTTAGAGGTATTAAGTATCACCATATCAGTGCATTTCAAATTCAGGACCATTTGGTTCCATTTGAAACCCCCTAGAGTCATAACTAGTTAAACCCGAATTTGCCCAATCTGTTCATTTCTCCAAAATTTTCAAGTAGGGTCATTACATGAAGGGAACCAATCTATCAAAATGGCTATGTCATTGTCTGTAGAAAATTTCATTTTTCAACCTTCATATGAAACTGTTTTAGACCATGATATTTCATCTTCGGGGACATAGGAGGGGATCTCGCACTCCCGCTCGCTTTGGAAATCCACTCAACTTAATCACATGATTGTCTCAATGATAATTTTCCCACTGATGAATAAATTGTTGAGACCGTGAGTTGTTCTGAAAGGCCTTGGGAGGACCTACATTATAGATCTTATTCCCTACCATATCTTGAAAGGACTGATCATGGTGAGTCTTGGTTGGCCTTAGGTGAGGAAGTTGATCACCTTGCGGCTCCATTGGGATGAGTATGGTATATATGTTGAAGGGAACATGGAAGATATTTTTCCTACCATCCTGATGAATCCCTAAGTTCCTCATTTCATTGAACTTGAGACCTATTTAGACAGCCTCGTTGTGCACCCTCTCAAGAGAATAGATTATCCATGTCACTTTCGAGTTGTGATTTAAAGAGGAAAGCCCCTATTGTGATTTATCGTTTAGATGTTCAAAATATTGATTGACCATTTAATGGTTGAGGTAATACTTTAGTTTCCTACCTCACAGTCAATGAACTATGTTTGAGCCTCCAACCTCGGCTAGAACCTTGTACATTAGTGTATATATTTTGATTTTACTTACCATAATTTCATAGAATCACTCTAGTCTTTTATCCATATTTATATAGTTTTTTGAGCTTTACAAACTAATGTTACAATTCGAGTATTTTTGTGAAACAGTTTCTTCAATTCGTAAGGGATTGTGCCTAGTATGATCGTGCCTTCAACGGGTATATCTTGTCACTGGCATATAAGATAGGATTTCACTCCTCTTGCATCATTTCATTGCCCTATGACCACGTCTCTTAAACCATAGGTATGAACCCGCTTATTAGTGACACGAAACCTCACAACTACTTCTAGAAGTGTCTTTATGTAAAAGGTAGAGCTTTCTCAATCATGGGTACCCTAGTTAGATCTTGTCTTTCCTTTTGGTTCACATGTTGCACTTCCTCCTTAGGTCCAGGAGTCCCTTGTAGTCCCGCCATGACTTCAAATAGAAACTTCATTTTCTTTCTTATCTATTATGCTAGCCATATCAGTTAAGGTCTCCCATTTTATATCAAGTTGTAAATGTATTCCATGCATCTGCTTGCCTGATTCGGCTTAATGTCGGCTCTCTGCTTCACTTTTATAAGCCATATTTCCTGATATTTTCTCAACTCTATCAAAGTAGAGCCTATTATTTATCCTTTGTAACTTGATCACCCCTCCCCTAAGAGGAAACATTCCCTCGAGTTCCCTTATCCTGCGTGTGTTTCCTTGCATTGAGCATAGGTAAGTTCCACTAGTTGTAACTAGTTTACTTGACTCTGACACCCATTTCCTCTTTATTGTACTATAAGCACATTTTATTATTTTTCAAGCTTTATAATATGAAAAAGAACAAAAATAATAATAAACATAAAAATCCGAACGGGAAACAATATTGTCTTATATTGGCAGTTGTCGCGTCGTCTTCGAACCGAGCACAGTTTATGAGTCCATCCATCATGGTTCGGGTTTTAAGTATGTCCTTAGGAGTTGTAATCATTATTCAGAGCTTTATCCATAGACTGGTTAATATTCAAGTCCCTATGGAGCCTCTCTCTATGCCTCATGTGTCACAAAGTTGTCCCAGTTTTCACATTTGAGTCTATGGTGCCTAAGTGTCTCCATCTACCTCATGCTCTTGTTCGAAGGAAGTATTTAGCCTAAATCACCATCCCTCACTTATCTTGAATATGTGTGTCACCCATTCTCTATACATCATATAGTTGTGGTCCTACCTAGAACCTTGGGTCTAATTTCATTATTGGTAGGTGACCTTTAAATCAACTGATGGCATCTCATCATTGGTCGTTGACTGAGTGGTTTCCCTTGTGTTCAATGGTAAGAAATCTATTCACACATTGTGATTCATGTTGTTTCTTGGATTGCATTAGACCCTATTGGTGTTTTCCTCGCCTCTATCAGTGGTTCTTGTCATTGTATTCTATGCATAGGGTCTCTTTCACATGCTACTTGCATTCGGTATGTGCAAGAGAAGCACATGGTCAATGGTTCATGTACATATTGTCCATCCGAGTTCTTCCAAATCATACAACCTTGTTGAGTACCTTGTGTTGGTTGATGGGGGATTCCTTAATGTCCTCCTTCTAGTCGATTTGATTGCATCGACTTCAAATCATTTATTCTATAATTGGGATCTAGAGTCAGTTGAGTACCTTGATACTTGCAGTCATCAGTCGCAATTTCTCTCACTGTCGACAGATTGGGAATACATCAATGTCCCCTAATCTATGGATTCTTCAAGTGCCTGACCTCAACACCTCTATTCCCACTTGTTGAATGCACTCAATACCTTGATACCCATTTTTATCATAGGTGGGTTGTATCGTGTATGTTAACGGTATACGTCAATGACTGGTAATCAGGTGATGTTTGATCATGTTCAACCACAACACCTTTATTCACATGATGGGAAATGTATCATTGGTGATTTGTGTAGAAGACCTTGAAGTATGGTGGAATTCAATATATGTTACTACCTTTATCACAACAGTACCTATGGGATTTCAATTCTCATACCAAAGAAGTGTACCTTATCATGTACCAGATGTCTTCATTCAGTATGGAGACCAGAATCCACTGTGTATTGTACGCGGTTGTGAATACTTATGACATATGTCTATTATTCTTATTCATGGCCATTGTACTTATATGTATCTTGGAATTCCATATACTCCAAATATGAATTCATATATGCAGTCATATATATATAGCTATCATTGTATTATGCTAACGAGTGGCTAGTTCTTCCACCTGTATCTTCACTAATACACTTATGGGACTATTATAATGTATTTCGGTCATCATGTACCCCTATGACCTCACAAATTAGGGGGAGTCTATTATAGCGTGATTTACCACACCTTATGCATCATTTCGTGATGGCCTTCCCTTGTCCCTGTGCAGACTCACTATACTCCCCTTACTCAATATGGCCTTGATGCTTTAGTTTAACCCTTAAAAATACATTTTTGAAGGCACACGTGGGTCAAGAGCTATGTTGCTCATGTATACGCAGCTTGCACCATTATAGCCCGCGTACATCAAATTTTGTGCTCATAAAAAAAAAAAATTGGAGTTTTCCTCATCAAGTAACAAATAGCTTGATTCTTGGCCTTCCATATGCCGGGAAATGCTCTGATTCGACCCTCCATTTCCCATTTGAGGGATATATATTGAACCATTATGAAGCATTGATGGAGGAGAAATTTTGAGAGTAAGGAAACTATAATAAAAAATTTCCCCATTTCCATATACTTGAGTCTGCATCCCTTTGTCCTTATTGATAGAACTCTTTGTGGTCATCTACGAAGCTCTCCATTGTCTTTGTGAGATTGCCTTACTATGGAGGATTGAAGTGGTGGAGGAACTTGGTTTCTCAATTCCGACAAGGTGCCGACATAGGTTGTCACATCGTATCTTCATTTTTACATTAATATAAATATCCATTTCTCATCCAAATTTCATGTGCAATTGTTTATATTTGTATCCATGGGTATAGTTGCTTTATACATGTTTAAATGGATTATGCTAGTTTGAATGCTAACATTTAATCTATTTTATGCTTGGATATATATTTGTTGTTGAGGGAAAATTGTAGGAAACAAGCAGTTGGTCGCGAGCTCAACGATGGTCTTCTTCGAACATCCAGTTGAGGTATGATTTCTATCCATTAGTTGTTAGCTTCTTTTATTTATCTATCATAATTGAGAATGGATGTGATTTCTGGTGTCATCCTATCTATTGTGCTCCACCCCAAGCCATGGGAATATGTTCTTCATAACAGTTAGAACGTTGTTGTCTATTGCATCATTAATGAATCATGTCCAGTTATCAAATCATAGTCACCCATCCACCCACCTATAAATAGTCATCTCCAGATCATGCTACCATTCGTTCATTACCACTCCATAGGTTGTGTCACAACTATCTGTTAGTTTAGTGTCAATTTAACTGTCATTTCTCTAATTGGAAAGGTTGAGGACTAGTAGTGCTTTTATGGGCAAGTACTGCCATTATTTGTACATTAGAAAAGGAAAGAGAAAAAATGTTCGAATAGATTTGCAATTGATTATGTTGCGATCACCCAATTAAGGAAGTTAGAAGGATATGTAATGAGTGTAACCCCACATGATTGTCGGAGGTGGCACACAAATATTGAGGGAGCTTGTGCTTTGGTCGTCTAGTCAAGCATTTATGAATAGGAGTGAGCATAGATTGAGAGAATCTACAGTAAATACCTATCATATCTTATAACATTGAAGGTGAGAGACACAAAAGAGAGAAGTATTCAGTAGTGGGAAAGAACAGTTAGCCTACCAGTCGACTATAAGAGTATGTTGAGAAGAGTATCCAGTGATCAGCTGGATGAGGAGAGGTGAGAATTTTCAATAGACTAAGTGTTGAACATGTAGTTATTTGCAGATATCCTTATGTCCAAAATTTCTCAAAAGAGAGGAAGTACAGGTAGATGCAGAGTTATGGCCATTACCCTAGGATCCAATAAAACGAGGTCCAAGGTGAAACCCCCAAAAGAGTACGCCATTTTGGTATTGTCGCTTCCAACTGAAGATCAAGTGAAGAGAACCATCATGGGTAAAGTACCATTTATCAAATATCAAGATTCAAATATATTAGAAATTACCCAATTCCCTAAATTGGCTATTGAGGAGTATAATATGGAAAGGATAGACCCGAATGGTACTGTTAATGTGTCTCCGCAGCCCTAGAATCACTTGCTACACCATTTTAGCATTATGTCATTGATGGATGTTCCACATTTTGGCCAAGGCAATTTTATACGATCCTATACTCGATTATTGTTAAGTCAGTTGTAAGGAGGGTACCTATGGCTGGAAAATAAGTATGAAGTTAGAGAATAAGTCACACAGTTGGTCTCTGGGTTACTAAGGAGGAGGGTCAACCCAAATGAGGTTATGGCTCGAGAATCGATAGAAGAGGTCTATCGAAAATATAATACAAGGCAGGGTACACATGGCTATGTTATTTTCTGTATTTATGACTGAAGGGAAAGATTTGCCACTCAGATTCTGACCAAAAAAGTTAATTCGTAAGTGCAGAAAAAAGTGAATTCCCAGCTGGCATGGTTATGGATGTCGTTCAATGTGCTATAGGAAAATAACTAGCATGGACAACATACTTGCGACTATAATTTTCTTAGGATTTCCTAGGTGCACAATATCGTGGAGTGTCATTCCATTATAGTTGGGTTCTTTTATTAATTTCCATGTTGTTTGGGAACCACCACCAAGTTTGGTACATGACCACCCAACACCAAAATATTTCATCATGGAAAATTTATTGATGTTTACCACCCAATTGATCTAAGAATAAAATCTAGACATTGAAGTTGTTTTAAAGCAATGGTACACCAGCATGTTGAATGTGACCGTAGAATCATTTAGAGTGCCTCAAAGTATTGTCAATAGATTCAATGACAGAGTAATATTTGAAGTTGATCAAAACAACATGTTGATTTTTCCATGAGAGGAGTCAATCCAAGCATATGTTCTCTTGTATTTCTTTACTGTTGAATATGTGAAGAATGCGTACTATAGTGGCATGCCCATTTGTAGTTTTTCATAAACTCGGATGTTAAGATTTTGCACGTTGTTGGAGTGAAAATATCAGTTTAGGTTGGATGGGATAGAAATTCCATCATGCTTAGAATGTGACCAAGATTGCTCGAAAAGTGCAAGCACAACACTGCTCAAACATTAGAGACCCGATCCCTAAAAGAAGCAGAGGACTTCACGTTCCTCTTTGTCAAAGAAGACGAAGAATACGATGATGTCGAGGATATTTTTCCTGAAGACCAAGGGTCGAAAGGAAACTCAAAGGAGTCAGTGCGGCACAACATATTTGAACAATTTGGTAAATTCAATTAGAAGGAAGGGGATATTTCACTAGAATCCAATATTGAAGAAGTCACACAGTTGACTGGGAATCCACCTCCACATGAATAATTTACAAAGGACCTGAAGCAGCCGACCAAGGCCAATATTGAACAACCTCTGGTAAAGACACCAAAAATACCTAATGAGGCTCCATAGGTGAAAGTTGGCAAGGTATTGTCGAGAATGCCTTGCGGGATAAGGAGAGTTCTCCTCAGCACAGCCCAGAAGTAGAGACATTAGTTTTTGGACTACCGACGATTGTTAAACAACTATAATCCAACATTGAGGTAGCGAACATCCTTCAGAAGGACAGTCTCCAGGAGTTGGATGATCCTTTCCTAGCACTCCATATTACACCTGGCACATGGTTGGTGCAAACATCAATGGTTGTAGGTACTAGTAGTCCACAGGGATTACAAAATCACCTAGTAAGTGGAATTCATAGAAAGTTATGACTCATTCCATTAGCCTTGTCACCAGTCTACATTGTCGATAAGTCAAATACAACGCCATTTCCTTACAATGAGATAGACTTACATTATGTGCCAACGCCAAAAATTCACCATTTCATGACTGAGATCATAGTAGAAGTGAGTGGACGAAACATAGCACCAGGTCAATCATACGTTGTTTTAAAGCAAGTAAATAGGTAAGGGGTACGAGAGTGGAAATAGATGGAGGTAAACGTCCACAAAGCATATGAAGAAATCACATTTGCATACCATCCGCATTAACGCCACCTCGGGCCAATAGAAAAAGTTGGTCACATTATGGAAATTGTGGTCGCACTACATCAAGAGAGGCTAGACCTTAGAGCAAAGGTTAAACCTGAACTATCTCTAGAAGAACGTGAGCTAGCACTAAAAAGGAAGGAAGTTGAGTGTGCATTATACCAGACTAGGCAGACAATTCAAAATATCAGAGGAGTCCTAAAATACATTTTTTGTATTTGGAATCATCTGCAAACATTCCTAAACTTTAGCAAGTTGACCAGAGGAATCCTGAGTATGAAGAGCGGGTGACTACTCGCAGGCAACATATGAAGTAGATGTTGATGCAGGATAAGAAAGCAGCAATGGAAGAAATCAAGGATTTCACGAAGAAAATGGTTGTAAGTAGGATAGAACAATAGATAATTGCAAAATTTGTGGCCCAGTCACAAGAGGAAGCCGAGAAACACTTTGATTCTCTATCTGGACTACATGCCAGAGCTATTGAATTTATGCCAATCACAGAGAAAGAAAATATAAAGGCAGTAAAGACCACCATAGATGATATTCAGTCTTTTTACCAAGTGCCTTGAGGAGATTACCACTGACTTGGAACCCATCTAGACAAGTTTTCAAACATTTGTTGGTGACCTACATTCTTCTATTCCATCGGTTACTACCCTAGAACCTTGATGCACGTGGCTTGGGACAAGCCATATATTAGTGTTGGGGGCTTGTTGGTGCCCAAGTTTTGGTCACGATACTACGCATTGAGCTTTACTAAAAGAATTAGTTGTGCCTAATAGAATTGGTTAAGCAACTACACACTCATATTATTTTTTGGGTTTAGATAACTCAACCTACTTAGGGCACAATTTTGTAAGAGAAATGGTTGGTTGTTGTGGTTGTTAATGTTGTGAGGATTTATTGTAACTATTGCTAAGAAGTGCAAGCTAATGTCTTTATTGTACCATCTCTTGCTACTATTTTGATGTTTCTTGTATGTAATGAATAAGTCTACAAGCATGAGTTAAGATGTTGGGTTGTGATATACATACCTAACCATTTTACTTAAAGTAATATAATACTATCTCTATTTTGGGTTTTACTTGATGTGTACTAGTTGTGTATTTGAATGATTAAGTGATCTATGTTCATTCTGAGATATTCATGTTGTGACCGAAGACTATGTTCTATGATAACTTATAATGAAGATTGTTTTAATGGAATCCTTACTTCTTGCGCAATCCTGATTCAGGTTTTCTGTAATTTCCTATTTGCATCTCGGGTGAGACTTTACTTTTCCTGCAGAGTATCAAAAATCCTGATGCTTATGTGTTTTTTATTGGTGGTGTATGTTGAACCTCATGTTTGGAAAACTACAGCCAACATCCATCCCAATTTTTTTGTCCATTCTCTTGATAACAACATACCCCATGCGTCAAGCACATCAATTACAACCACATCCATAGTCACGCCTATATTTGGATTGGTTTCCAAGTTTACTTGCAAGTTTTCAATAAGCCCACAGACTTTGACAATTCTTTAATCTAAGCCACATGTGTTCCTATAAGGATGGGATATGTTCAAATCTAATTGGTTCATTATTGATAGGGATATGACAAGGGAAGAGGCACCCGAGTCATGCATACAGTTGTGTAAGGTCAACCCATTGATTTGAAGAGCTATAAATAAAGGTTGGAAACCATCATGCTCTCTTTCATCCATACTCTAGAGCATGATTGGGGGTTGTGGGTCGAGATCCTTTTATGGTGGTTTGAGAATACAAGTTTCTTGAGGATCAATCCCAAATAATTTTTCATTCCTCATATGCATTGATGGTAATTTCATCAATTCTCCAAGTGCAACAAGAATGGTTATTTTATTAACATAACCCACAATATCTATGTTGGTATCATCAACACTTTCAAATGGAGTCCTTCCAACATCATTTCCAAAATATTCCATGACTATTTTGTTCATTGAGGGTATCTTCTTCAATTCTTTGGGGGGAACTAGGATGACTATGGATCAATTTTCCAGGATATCTACATCAAATTCACAACTTGCCTTGGAATTAAAATGGTCAGTTGACTGAAGTTTAGATATGGATCTTATTTTGACAGTTCCTAGATTTATTCTCTCAATGTATTCATTCTCTATAATCTTCTAGAACACTAGTGTAGACATGCTTATTCTTATAGTCATAAATAGTCTCAGGTCGTGGAGAATCCTTGTTAGCTGGAAATACGCACCTCCTACGGACAGGAGTTGTTTCCCTAGTCTAAATAGTTCAGATCTACAACAAAACACAAACACGGAATGCTAGACTATCCCTAGATCTATTTAAACACTTGAATGGGCTATCATGCATCTTCTATTAATAGATGTCTTCACTATCCTTGAAGCTTTTCCCTATGTTTACCTGCAAAAATAGAAGACAACAATAGAAAGAGATAGCATACAAGATATAAAACTAGATCTATGCTTGTGACCAAGGAATCAAGCAATACATACACATGATACAGCATATATGGGAAAGAGAAAACATTATTTATTAACAATGATTGGAAATACTACAACCTTGATGCCTTGGTGTTGACAGTACCATCTAATGGATCCTTTCCTCCAATAGACTCAAGAATGATTTTGACAGAGTTTTGGTGTGCAACACAATTCTTCCTCCTTTTGCTCATGGGGGGTGAGATAGTATTTAAAGGCATGGGAGGATAGGTAAGGTTGAGGATCTCATGGGTGAGGTGGATATAATATCCTAAAAGGGAGGATCTCGATCTCCAGCTGGTCCTAAGCCATAGGGATTAGGCTCCACGAAGGCAAGCTTCGAGAAGCCTCTCAAAGCTTCTCTTTTTTCCTTGAAAACTCGAGCACCGCTCCTCCAATGAAGCAAACAGGCGGTGCTAAGGGGAAAATGCTTATTGCAATAAGGCTAGAAGTGGTGGAACATCTCTTTGATCATGTATCAGGAGCGGTTCTTCCCTAGCACCACTTGGGTACCACTTTTTGTCAATGGAAGAGGAGCATTACCACTCAAAACAAGGAAAAACTGCAAGGGGATGATTTTTTTTTGTCATTTCTCTAGGGAAAACTTTGAGGGATTGAAGAAAACAAGGGAATACCTATCTCATAACATGATGGTGATGATATTTCGGTGTAACAATCCTCTCCATGGTTTTGTATGGTGTAAAGGAAACCTTTTAGTACCTGATAATAAAGTTGGAAAAATTGTTCCATGGTGTTTCATTCAAGACCAATGGCATCGTGAGGTGAATAGATGAGAGTATTCACCGAAAGGGTATGTTGTTTGAACTTACTATGGAATTCCTTTCTCCCTCCGACAATGCTACCAAAAAATTTGTCGTGCAAACTAAAATCCTCTGGATTGTAAGGAGTAATCAACTACTAGACTGGTGGAACCTCAAGACATTACCCCTATTCGTCACACGAGCAATGTCTTCTCTCTTAAGGTTTCCTAGGTCCACTTGACTAGACCTAGACTAACCATGGGAAGTGTCCCCAACCAAATTTCTCTATGTACTTTCCAAATACTATATATGTCTCCCATGGTACCTCACCTAATTGATTTCTAAGGTTTGACAGAGTGCCCAAAGGAAGTTAGAAGGATTTGAATGTGCTACACTATGGTTGATAAACTGTGGGGTTTAAATTTAAATAATGTAAATACCCCCTACGAGAATATGGCAATAATAACTTTGTGAATTGGAGAGATAAATGCAAGTTACCTTGAAAACATGAATTGTAACATGGTTAAGGTTTAGGATTTGAAGTTAAGTTGGTACCCTAAAAGATTAATATAGCAAGGAAACTAAAGTTTGAGATCAGTAGATTTAAATATGCATAAGAGGATTAAAATAGTTATCATAGTTCATTTAAGGTATTGAGTTTGAAAGTAAACAACACTAAGTGT
The DNA here is from genome assembly GCA_001517045.1 of Pseudotsuga menziesii. NCBI lineage: Eukaryota > Viridiplantae > Streptophyta > Pinopsida > Pinales > Pinaceae > Pseudotsuga > Pseudotsuga menziesii. Next base: position 101,543 of record LPNX010020083.1, on the reverse strand, counting down.
ATTGTCATAATCCGTAGATTACTCAAGTTTTATGTTCAAATCTGCAAGTGCATGTGAAATTAAGGTGTTGATTTGGTGTTTTATAAGGGTCTCAATTCACATATTATTTGTTGATTTAAGGTGTTTAATGAATGTAAAATTGCATAACAACAAGCAATAAAGTGCACACTAATCTAAACAAACAATACTAGAATATATGTAGTGCAGAGATTTGGGTTTTCAGCATGTTTTTCAGTGCCTTTCTTGAGGTTCTTTAATCTAAGTTTGGTTTAGATTTAATTACTTAAATGAAATTATATTAAGATGTATGCCGAAGAAAAATAGTACTATATCCTAGTAGTGAAATTTTATCCTAGTGGTTGAATACTAAAATAACAAAGGAATTAAAAGAGTGGAAGAAAAACTAGAATAAATACCTAGTCAGGTGCCTTGATCTGTTGGGTGATGGAATCAATTCTCCCCTCCAAGATGCTGATCTAAATAAAATGGCTCCAAAACTTCAAAGATGCTACAAACAATCCATGAAACCTTTTTTATATGAAGTCACCCTAGAATCCACTTTCACTCCAACCTACTCATATAGAAACTAAGAGAAGGAGGTCATTTTAACAATCCAAAGATCAATAGATTAGCCACAAACAAGTTACAAAATCATATGTTGGACAAGAGAAACAAAAATATAAATAAAATATTTCTCAGTCTATATATAAACCCTATCTTCTTGTTAAAATCTCAAAGGTTAAACGACTATCTGATATTTGAAACCCATATACGAGTCANTACCTCATAAAATTTCATGAAACCACAATATGATTACCACAAGATAGCAAGAATTCGCACAATTGCCCATAATGATGTAGTGAATAAGGTTTTATTCCCCTATGAATATTCATGCCTTGGCCCTTGAATTTCGAAATCCCAACACTCCAAACACAAGGTACACGAGATAATAATGTAGTAAAACACATCTTTATTATTATTCTAGAAATCGACCCCTTACAAAGGGGGTTCCCTCTCTCTCTTTTAACTCAAGATAAGAGAAAAATCCCCAATTCTAAAGATATGGATGGCGAAGATCTTCATTTGAGTCTCTTTTTTCAAGCAATGGTTTAGATTAAATCTTTACATTGTTGAGTATGTAAATGGACAAGTCGCCCTCCTCAAGTGGGGTGCACTTGGCTGAGTGGAATGTTTATAGGTCGCTTGATATTAAAATAGACGGGTGTATAAGTGATGAAGTCACCTAGTTGAAGTTGAATGCCGAGTTATAAGGATGAAAAATCAAGTGACATATTGAAAAATGAGTAATTTCCCCCCCTTGAAGCTGAGTGCACCCTCCGTAATTCTCCCTTACTAAGTGGGAGTGAAAAATCATCTCTAAATACTAGGTAATTATCCATGTCACATTTTAGTAGGACCCATCATGCAAAATCAGCCACAAAATTTTATTTTCATTGGTTGAATTTCTTCTCTGCTAAACTTATGCATTTTTAAATCAAACTTTAGAAAGTATAATTAATAATAGCCTATTAATCCCTATGTGATAAAATCATGAGAAAAATGTTTGGGAAATACCTTGGATGATGTTGAAATTTCGTTTGAAGATCATACCATCAACTCCATCCAAAAATTTGATTTGAAGATGCAAAAATATTAAAACTATACTTACGCTTTTTTAATTTGAAACTTAGGAAAATATATTAATATTTCCCTATTAGTCCATACATGCATGAAACCAAGTTTGGAAGGATCAAATTTTCTTCCAAAGTCTCCAATCAGCTAAATGATGATGACAAGTGTGTATGCTCGGTTGGCTAGCCTTGTTGACCAATTCAAATTGTGCCTTTGACCAAGTCAAACTACTAAAAAAGTTAACGTTGGTCAAAGTTGGTCAAACTTGTCCAATGAATCTATGGACCTTTGTATGACTTTGGAAGGGAGATTTGTTATCTTATTATCGTTGGAATGATGAAGTATTTGACGTATATATTTGCATACAATGATTGTTCACATGACTCGTGACATAGCTTAAAACATAGATCATGATACATAAGTTTCATTTCGAGGCTTTAATACATTGGCCCCCATTTACATCACAGATGGGAAGACTCAAGTTGGGTAGGGAGAGACATCATTACGTGCTGGTTTAATTATTTCTCACATGCTCGACTTCAACACATTCTTGCATCATGAATATTTGGACAATGGTTTTAGTGTATCAAATCCAGTTGAAGACCACTAGTTATGTGTGGTTATTTTCATGGTTATTTTCAACATTGACTTGAGCCCTCTCATAGGATCCACCCTTCATGTATCCCTTACATGTTCTAGCCAATATGCATTTATAATTGCAGTGTTCCAAATCTACTTAAACACCCCTAAACATGCATGGACCTTTTCGACATGTTCAAAGTAACCCGTAAGTGGCCACTTCCCTTCAAGTGACTCTATGCATGTTTTATCCCCACACCCTTTTGGACATATTTTTGCCATAGTTCTCATCCCCCTGGTTTTATTTGTTCCCTCACATATCAACATGTATGTTTCTTGATAATTGAAGTTATCTTCATGTGTGTGGAATGAGAATATATACTCTTAAAGTCTGGGTTGGTCGTGATAAAAGCAAAATTCATTTTTTAACTGTAATAAGAAATGGATCTGTTTCCATGGCTTCATTTCATACTTCTATTTGATAGTTTCATGTGAATAGGAATTCCCACATCACCTGCCTACATATTACTTGTATGTATCACCTTTTTCTTGCTTGTTTTGTAGATGAGTACCATCACCTCTTCCTATCCATTCCCCCTCTCCTTAACTCCATCTCTCTTTGGTCTCTCCATTATTTGTCTAGATGTGATGCTTCTACCTCACACATCAAAGGGAAACTTACATACCCCTTTTTTTCCTCCCATATGACATTCAAGTAAGTGTAGCTAGAAAACTCATGAATAAGCAATAACTCATGCAAACACAATCAATTGCAAGCTCTATTGGATATTTGTGTGCTATCAAGCAAGGCCCAATCATCAAAGGACCATTCACATGAGTCACATGGTGATCCACCAAGACTTACACAACCTTGCATGGAAAAAACCTTGATAGTAATGCAACCTTGTCATAAACAAATAAAAAACATGTTTCATACAGTGTATAAATCCCTAAGAACATAGTGAAGTCACAAGGTGGTGGCATATTGGATCATTATAAATCCCGTCACTTCAATAACCCATAAATTAGCCATTTTTCATCACATAACACTCAATTAGAATTCATGGTGGTTGGTAATGGACAGTGCTTCTCCAACATGTTATAAATAGATGAGCCTTTCCATGCAATTAAGAAGGAAGAAACCATAGTTTGTAGAGTTATTTTATTGGAATCCAATCATAGTCAAATCAAATACTCTTGTTCATTTATTCCTACATTCTATAAGCTAGTTTTTATTCCTATTGAGTTCCTACCTTCTACAATGTCCATCCATATATGTTTTTTTTGTCTACATATTCACAAAGAGAGACTGACTAGTTAAGGAGGCCAAAGGACATCCCATGAAGAGATTTGGATCTCAGCTGCTACAATCTACTCTTCCTAGGTGATTCATTATTGTTTCATGGCCTTCCATTGGGATTCAATCTAATAATTTTATGTTTCCTCTAATCTATCAGTTAAACAACTAGTTTTTCCATTATTATTTTTGTTTAAGGTTGTGATTAATGCTTGAGGGTAAAATTGGCACTAGTCTTGTTGTCCACTCTCACTTATTGTCTAGAATTAACTCAAAAGTAAATCAATAGGTGTTTTTTGTACACTTGTAACACAAAGCCCCATATCCAAGTATTCACATTATTTATAATTTAGTACACTACTTTTAACTAGGGTCCAAGTAAAGAGATCATTTCAGGCAAGTTGCCCACACTTTTGATACTAGGGGAAATTTTGTTTGCAAGGACCCCTTGATGAGGATTCCTTGGCTTTGGCTCTTAGTATCTAAGAATTGATAATGCTTGAAATTAAACAACGGAAATTCATCCCCTTCACTTAAAAAAATATCACTTTAACAACCATGTCCCTTGGTCCACTCAATTGAAATATAAATTAAAGTGGAAAATTGCACAAAAAGAGATGAAATTAGTTTATTCTAGAATTATTTCTTACGTTTTCTTAGTGTGCTTATGCAAAGATTTTTTCCCCACGGTCCCCTTTATGAAATGGTTTGAAAATCATGAATGTAATTAATATAAATTAATCTACCCTACTAAGCTTGGGCATAACCCCAGTAGGTTGACTCGGGCTATCTTGGTATTAGGAATTTACATTGAAATTGAGAATGAAACTATCTTACAAACCCTATAGAAATGAAGTCAAGTCTCTTTTCAAGCATAAAGCCACCATGTGCAAAGATATTTCAACTTAGTTCCTAGTTAGATGGTTTAAATATATCATGAATAATAAACAATTGACTGTGACTATTCGAAAAGCATGAAAAACAATATCTACACTTAACAACTGAGAATTGGTAACAATTAAAGATGAAAATAAATGGAAACTTGAATTATTTTACATGGTTGTTCATGTGTTTGTGTTTATTACCCTATTGGCTCATTTTCCTAAAACGGTTCTATAAGAGGTTCCCGACTACTTAAGTAAAATAAAGAAGAAAACGAGGTGTTTTCCCACATGGGTTAGTGAGTTTTTATTTTTATTTTACAATATTAAATATACAATGAAAATGAGTTATAAATTAAACACAAACATTCGAGCTAGTAAAGAGATATCAATATCCATATTTCAATAAATTGGTATAAGTATAGTCAAACCTATCTATTAGAGGAAATATTGAAACAAAAAGAAATCACTCAAAACAATTATACAAAGAGGGATAAATACCATCACTAAAGTGAGAACAAGGAAGAGTAAAAAAACGATAGCACTTGGGTAATTATATGAAGCAAGTTCTAAAAGTTACATAAATAACACTCCTTATTATAGAATAGGATGAAGTGAAGTTAGGGAACTCCATCCCTAAGTCTAACGTTACAAAACACTTGTCATTTGGGGGAACTACCATGTGGCACGTTCTAGAAAGTTCGAAAAACATGTTTTCAGAAACTGAAATACTATCCCAATTCCTTAAAAAGGAGAAAATTACATATGGGAGATGAAATAGCTTTGAGAAAATTCTCCTTGAATAGAACTTGAATGTGAGATGTCACCCTCATTAAATGTTCTATAGAAATCTACCCCAAAGTGTAAGTTCTTCGTTGTTATCTTTCCACCATTGACAAGAAGTTGTTTTATATTGTAAATTAAATTAGGTGAAGAATTGATGTGAAATCATGCCATCAATCATTGTCGAAGTTGATGGAAAGGACCATGATTACACATATTACAATATTCTTATAAATGGAAGTGGAGCCTCTAAATAAATTGAAAAATACCCCATTATGTTATTATTCAAACACATTTCATGTCTTAAATTGAACCTCTTCGATGCTTGTGATGTTGCCCCATTGATCGGCAATTTGTGGCCAAAAAATAGTCTCGAATTTATCTGATTTGGATAAAAAAGGATATGCCCTAAACTATTAACAAGTTGTCCCAAGTGAAAAATGTCTTTTGTATTTGACTATAAATAGAGCATAAGTAGCATATGTACCTTTGGATTATTTTTATTTTCATTCAACACAAATTGGGGTCAAATTAACTAAGATTTGACCTCTAAAAACCCCAAGAAGTTCTTGAGTTTGTTCACAAATTTGGAAAAAGAACTAAAACTTAAAAATCAAAATGGATATTATAATTTTGGGTTGTTTTAACCGTATAGAAGGATATAGGTGAAATGCGTTTGTCTTTGACTGAAAAAAATTGGCTATGATTGTGCCTAGTTTTGCCTCTTTTTGGCACTAATTTTTTTGCCAACAAAGGACCCCTTGCACTTCCTAGCGCTATGACTAAAAAAAAAATTATTTCAATGGTTCATACTACTATATGTGGATAGGGGTATTTATTAGTGGTTGTTGGGCTCTTTTTAGTGTTAATTTGGCCTCTGAAAGCTTGAGTTACACTTGATTTTACTTAATGACATGTTTCATGAAAAGTCAAATTTATATCATTTTTCAAACTATATAAATTTTTGGGCTTATATACTTGGTGGCATGCCAATGGACACGAAGTGGAAGCATCCTAGTGGTAAGAGATCTCACCACCATTGATCATAAATAAAAGGGTGTGGCAATGGAAATTCCATTGCCCCAATGGTTGAGATCAAGGGGTGTTGTCACCTTAAAGAAAAAAAAATTGAGGAATGGTAGCATTGGTATAGAATGGTTGTGAAAGACAAGGTTGCTACTAAGAGAAACATCATGGCGATTCGTTGTTCCATTGGAGACTTAGGCTTGGTGCTCAAGGGGGTTTAACTCCCCCTACTCTATACTTTCAAAAAATATTTATGACAACCACACCAAATCCATACACCTTAAATAAATACACCAACAAATATTCAAACTTTTAGATTTTTATCATTTAATCAATATGATCTAGGATCTTATCTGAGAGAATAACATGCACAACAATAATCACAAGAGACAAGAGACACAAATAATTTTCCTCGGGGAAACCATAAAGGAGAAGACCCTACAACTTCCTCAGAGATAGAATGAGCACCAAAAGCAAAAGTAAAACCCAAAGATACAAAGATGATCTCTGACAGTTGTTCTCTCTCTCACTCATGCGCTACTATTGAGTGAGTGTATGTTTCAAATAGAGAGTCTCACTCTCTATTTATACTTGTTTTCCACTTGAAAATTACTCTACAGGGCCGACCTCACTAGGAGACTATTGCCCCGACTTACAACGAAGGGTTAACCTCAACTCAATTATGGGGACTATTGCCCTGACTTACAACAGAGGGTTAACCTCAATGACTTTACATGACTTTATTATATTAATGACTCTCCCAATCGGAGGAACAAACATCTATGTTGGGGTATAATGAAATACAATAAAAAATATACAAGTGAATACATTTTGAAATTACAAATACATCAGCACTCCCTCTTAACTAGGAAGGTATTCTCTTGACACAGTTCATCAGCACAAGTATTCATTACTGGATCATCATCACTGCTCCCGCTATCTCGAGCAAATGGTGCTATCTCTCAATTATACTCCTCATAGGAAGTTCTACAGAGCCAACCCTTTTTCATGTTGGATGTAGGTCTCAGCACTTATATTCGACCATGGGAGGCCCAGCCTGTCACCATGTCGAAAAGGCCCAACGCTTACATCTGACCATGGGAAGCCCATCCTGCTACCATGTCAGAAAGGCCCAATGCTTACATCTGACTATGGGAGGCCCAGCTTGCCACCATGTCAGAAAGGCCCAACACTTACATCCACCGACATGGTAGGACACACCATCTACCATCCGGGGAAAGGATATGCACTTACATCCATCGGCATGGTAGGAGACACCATCTACCATCCGGGGAAAGGCTCTACACTTACATCCACCGACATGGCAGGACACACCATCTACCATCCGAGGAAAGGCTCTGGACTTACATCCACTGGCATGGTAGGATGCACCATCTACCATCCAGGGAAAGTATCTGCACTTACGTCCACCGGCATGGTAGGACACACCCAGTCTACCATCCGGGGAAAGGCTCTGCACTTACATCCACCGGCATGGTAGGACACACCATCTACCATCCAGGGAAAGGCTCTACACTTACATCCACCAGCATGGTAGGACACACCATCTACCATCCGGGGAAAGGCTCTGCACTTACATCCACAGGCATGGTAGGACACACCATCTACCATCTGGGGAAAGGATCTGCACTTACATCCACCGGCATGGTAGGACACACCATATACCATCCATTGAAATGATCTGCACTTACATCTGACCATGGGAGGCCCATCCTACCACCATGTCAGAAAGGCTCAGCACTTACATCCGACCATGGGAGGCCCAGCCTACCACCATGTTGGAAAGGCTCTCGAACTCATCACTTCCCCTTGAAAGGAACCTTGATCTGAAGAACACCAAACTTCTCTCTAAAGTACTCAAACTTCACTCTGGTCATTTATAGCATAGAATCACATCAGGGCTGATTACATCCAAGGATAACCTGTGAGCTTCGTTAGGACTAATTACATCCGAGGACAACCTACAGGACTGATTACATCTGAGCAACCTACGAGCTTTGCCAAGATTTTATGCTCAGACAACCTGTCTCATCGGCTATGCTAGAACTCATCACTTCCTCTTTCGAGAGATATCAATCTGGATCACATACTAGAGCTTTACTACTCCTATGCATCATACAAAAATTCAAGTCAGATCAATCAAATCAAATAGTAGTTTTCAAAATAAACATACTACCTCCCAAATAGTCGAGCAAGTGGCAACATATTTTGCCTCAGTTGTACTCAGCGCCATGCAGGACTCCATCCTGCTAAACCAAGAGATCACACCTAATCCCATACTGAAGCAGCACCCCTAAGTGCTCTTCCTATCAATGGCACTACCTGCCCAATCCGAATCCACATAACCCTCCAGATTAATCTTTTGATTTGCCTCATACTTGAGCCCATAATCAATTATACCCTTCAGGTGCCTCATAATATGCTTTACAGCAATCAGGTAAACATGTCTTGGATCTGTCAGGAACTGGCTCAATGTGTTAACAACAAAGCAAATGTCTGGTCTCGTGTTCATCAAGTACATCAATGACCCAATCATCTGGCGATACATCGTAGCATCAACCGACTCTGATGAAGTATCACTCAATAGCTTCAGGCTTGATGCCATAGGTGTGGTCATGGCCTTGCAGTCCATCATCTCGAACCTCTTCAGGATCTCCACTACATACTTCCCTTGTCCCAAGGAGACTCCATCCGCATTTTTCCACACCTCCATGCCTAGAAAGTAGTGCATCATACCCAAGTCCTTCATCTCGAACTCAGCAGCAAGTCTCCTTATTGCAACTTTAATGAGTTCTTATTTCCCTATCAAGAACAAGTCATCGACATATAACAAGAGCATCACTAGTCTTCCTCCTTCAACCTTTAAGCAAAGGTTGGAATCTGCTTTACCTTTCGTAAACCCTAGAGCCATCAGTAATCTATCCATCCTGTCGAACCTCGGGATCTTCTGAAGTCACTCCCTCTGAAGTGGAGCATCCTTTCGTACTCTATGTATTGAAACATTATGTACTTGAGTGACAAGTAGCTTCCTTTGCTACTAATCTTTCCTTGTATCCCACGATGTTTCCATCTACTGCATGATGGATCTTGTATATCCATATGGAAGATTCTATGGACTTCCCTTCAAGTCTTGATACCACATCCTAGACATCATTCTTCTTGAATTGGTGCTCTCCTTCCCTTTCTTCTTGGCTACTTCTTCATAGCTAGAAGGCTCTACATCAATGATGTCACTCAACAGTGTCACATAACTGCATTGTGTCTGAGGCATCTTTCTTTCTTTGAAAGTATCGTCATATTATTCTTCATCTTGGATTATTTCTCAAACTGTCGTCGCTTGTTCTTCGGAACAAGTCTCATCCTTCTTTTCTTGTAGGAGATTGTATGCGATCATTCCTACAAGTCAAATGCATTAGTTGTATGGTTAGAAACATTTCATAAGGCATATTCATAATGGCAAATTCTTATGCATAAATATATAATCATGCAAGCCAATGTAACATTCATCCATATCTCATGGAAACTTTTTAGATGCCTTCCATCTCTACCATGACATCATTGAGATTGTGCACTAATCCAATATGTCAGTAAAGAGGTTTCATTCTAGATAAGTAGCAATGGAGTGTTGTATAGCACCATAGGCTACCTACCCATAACATGCATATTAGTAGTATATTTTTCATTGATGCAACCATTCAATCATGCATAAACAACTAGATATATAGGAAAGGACAATTCAAATACTTATTTTTATTTGTTTCATCGGTAGACTCCTTCTTGAGCCTTCAGCTTCATCATCTTCTTCATTCTTAACATCATCATTTCTTATCCAAATGCTAAAATGTATAATAGGCTCTTCAAGAATTGAGTCCTTCATATTCCTCATCGCTTCAAGGATCTTTGTGAGAGCTTGATCTTCAGTTGCTCCCATCTTCTCTTCTCTTATTATGAGTCGAGCTTCTTCTTGTGTGCATTCTTCCTAGAGTTTGTTGAAGGTAATCGCTTCCTTCTAGAACACATTCCTCGAATGAATGAATCACGTGATCCTAGGAGGCCATTCAAGGTGGTTATAACAATATCTTATTCTTCTTCGATTACTTCCTCATAGCATCGAACACTTCCTTTTGGTGTCTTCAAGGATGACACATGAGGGATGAGATGATCTTTAATAGAATCTACAATGATTCTCTTGGCTCTAGCCTTAGCCTCATCTCCCTTTGGCTCTTAGAACTTCCTTACTGATCTAAGTCAATTTATTCAAGGATCATGAAGTTCCTATACTTCCATACTTGGAATTTTTCAGCTTCACCAAGCTTGTCATCATGCTGGTGTGATTAGTCATTTTTAAATGAGAACCTCAAATGTAAATAGAAAATGATTATATCTTACTGATTTGAGGTGTCTGTCCTAGTTTTGGAGTTGGCTGATCTAGGGTTTGTCAGAGAAACCTTAACTTTAAAAACTTGGAATCTTTCAGGTTTGATTGGATAGAAAGATGTGCCTCCTCAAGGCGAGTTGTTCATCATATTCATTTTCCCAAAAGTGTGATCAGAACTGCAAAATATCTGATGCCCTAGTTTTCTTCAATTTCTTCCGCAAAATTTCCTGATATTGTTTCTATGGTATCTCTGAAAGTACTACTCCTCTGTGTCTAAAACTTTGCACTGAGGTATCCTTGTTTGTCCTCTTTCCAACACCATAGGTTTGAGAATAATTGGTTTCACCAATTGGGACTTATGATATTTTTTCCAAGGTGACTTATTTCAGGACTGTTCAGCATAGCGACCTTGTACAGACTTCCACGTGTCACTCTTTCACCTTCGGGGTTTGAAACTTTTACCACAGAAATTACAGTCCATGCCCTATCTGGAAGATCTTGTGAAATTTCATTTGGACCTTCGTAGCCCGAGATATAGCAATTATTCCTAGGTATCATTGTTTAGGGATGAATCCTGGGAGAGGATGGAACCCTGATTTGGTGGAATCATATCTCCCAGAATATAGTGAATCTGAGGCTAAAAATTTTACACAGGGTACATTAAGAGTTTTTATTTAACCAGTAAAGTTTTTGACTCCTAATCCTTCTCCAATCTCTAGATATAGCAAATGCACCAAAATGACTAGTTTTAGTCTTTTAGGTTTTTCAAATTAGGGTTTGACTTTCCCGAAGTTCTACCCAACCAAAAAATTCGATCTTGGTCTCTAAATTTCGATTTTGAGGAGGCAAGAAATCCTATGTTGGGATCAATCAAAAATTTCACTTCTGTGAAAATCCCTAATTTCCCGCAGTAGTGACATGTCAAAAATTGAAAATGCCCGAAATTAAATTATGCTTCGACAAAAAGATGCGTCCTTCAATGGAGAGTTATCCTAGCCTCCTTTTGTTGATGATCTGTGGAGAGAGACCCAAAAATTAATAATCCCTAGCTTCTACAGCTACATAGTGTCTTCTTCTCAGGTTATCTCTGATACCATGTTAGATTTTTATCATTTAATCAATATGATCTAGTATCTTATCTAAGAGAATAAAATGCACAGCAATAATCACAAGAGACAAGAGACACAAAGAATTTTCCTCGGGGAAACCATAAAGGAGAAAACCCCGCAACTTCCTTAGATATAGAATGAGCACCAAAAGCAAAAGTAAAACCCAAAGATACAAATATGATCTCCGAAAGTTGTTCTCTCTCTCACTTGTGCGAGCTCCTTCTCTCTCACTCATGCGCTACTATTGAGTGAGTGTGTATTTCAAATAGAGTGTCTCACTCTCTATTTATACTTGTTTTCCACTTGAAAATTACTCTACAAGTCCGACCTCACTAGGATATTCTAATAGCCCTAATACAACTCAATTGTGGGGACTATTTCCCTGACTTACCTCAATGACTTTACATGACTTTATTATATTAATGACTCTCCCGATCGGAGGAACAAACATCTCTGCTGGGGTATAATGAAATACAGTAAGAAATATACAAGTGAATACATTCTGAAGTTACAAATACATCAACACAAACCATAATCAACAACCAAACCATTCAAATATAGCACTAGTTTTAACCCATAATTAGCTCAAATAAGCCACAGAAACAACTTTACCAATAAGGAAATAGCCAAGGACCAATAATGGAAGAAAATGCCAATGATGGGAGACTGAAATTAATGTCAAAAACCCACCATGAAACCCTATAAAACCTAAGACAACTCCTCTGCACTCAATGATGGGAGAGGGCATAATTCTGGAGAAGAATGGGGGTTTTCCCCCATAAATTGTGGTTTGCATGGGAGGCATATGTGACATCTTTACCCTAGACTCAGTTTTCATTCCCACTCTTAACCTTTGTAAGGATAGAGATTCACTTATGCACCAAGGTATGTGTTGGGGTTGCTTTTCACCCTTCTATGAGCTTAACCCCTCAACAACGAGCTTTTGGGATTATTAGCTAGAAAGAGGGGCTTAGGTCATTTGGGGCTAAGGGGTCCCACGTTAAAACCCCTTAGACCTCCCTTTTGTAGTGTTATTTTAATTTTTATTGAAATTTGTGCCACAATTAGCATTTAATTCCCATACTTACCTATTTCCCACTAATTTAGGTCATTTCCCCTCAAACTTCTCATGATCAGAATAGTACCATACATTCAAATAATGAGACATAGAGCACACCATTAGAAATGTATCAGGGATCACTACTCAAATACATGATTGTAGACCTGATTCAACACTAGCATGACCATTTTTTAACCTGATAACACTTGACAATACACATTGTTATAACATTGAGGGCCACAAGTACATCATCTTTCAAAGGTTGCACATATCCATATAGTGTCAAAATGCAACAAATGAGGCATTATTGGAAATGTATCGGTAACTACTTTGATGCATTCAAACCATAATTTTGATTCTCCACTGCTAACATCTTATTAACCTACCCAAAAGTTATGTTATGTAAGCTTCCATGACTCCACCCTTGAAACTTATTTGAAAACTTGCAAAGGTCCTAAATGAGTCCTCCAAGCATGGAGTGGGGAAAATGATATGTCATTGGAAATATCCTAAGGTAAGATACAACCTAGAAACTCTAATTCACTTTTATGGGGCCAAACACCAACATATTTTAAGCTATAAACCTTTGGCACCAATATATTTCCCTTAAAGTAGTTACAATTTTGTTAGAAGGATGTTCTCAATTGTAGGTGGTGAATTCTAGGCATATGATATCATTGGAAAGCAGATAAACTAATGTAGATCATCACTAGGTCCTTTTTGAAATCTAGGTTTGGTTTAGAACATAATTTGAACTCTAAAGTTACAAAACTAAAATTTCACCCTTGAGGGATACATAATGTACTCACATCATAGATTGGGCATACTAGCTCATTATTGGGAAAATAGGGGATCATTGGAACTATTATCTTGAGAAGTGTTAGGTAAAGGATTTTTTTCTAGAAAAAACTAGTGTTTGTGTGTGTGTGTGTACACGCGTGCATGTGCATGTGTCTATGTGCGTACCTGTAAGACTCTACTCAAGTGGAACCTACTAAGTGACCAT